>JADLZK010010908.1:0-234434 GCA_015847255.1 Hyparrhenia diplandra
ACATGGAGAGAGTGGAGCTTATCGCACGTGGGTTAGAAAGTAGTAGTAGTAAAATCTAGTTAGAATTCAAGTGCATGGAGTCTCCTGAAGCATCAAATGTATACTTTGGGTTAAGAAAAGTAGTAGTAGTAGAATCTAGTTAGAATACAATTGTACCGGTCTCACAAGCATCAGAAGTATGTCTTTGTGGGTTAGAAAAATGGTAGGAGCAACTAACTTGCATCTGCATTGATGTCAAAATTAATAGGTTATTAGGGTCACTTACATTCGGCAACTTTACTAGTGGATCGAGGAAGAGAAAGTGGTTTATCATAGCAGATTCCACACCAAGATTTCATTAGTCTAAGATTGACAACAAGCGAAGACAAAATGGTTCTTGCAATCACAAATTCCCTAGTGCTCGAATCATCTTAATGAGAAAAGATCGTGCATATGAAATAAGCGGTGAACACATACTCGATGTTGTGGGCTAGTAAGATTCCCCATTTTTCTCGAGGAACACAAATTCATCAATAACATCCTTTAAAGCTTGCTTAGGTGTTAGCGGGTCTTCTCCGTGTAGTCCTGATTGACGAGAGGAAATCTGATTATGGATTCGAGGAAGCCATACTTTGAATAAGATGAAAGCTTCACAATATTATGAGATATACTAGCGTAAAACCATGAGGAATACTAAGAACTTAACAATTTGTGGTACGTATAGTAGTTAATTGCATTGCCGTCTTGAGTCGGTACTTACATGCGTCCTGGCCGTCAAGATTTGTGTATCGAGCGTTGTTGGTATAAATTTGGAACAAGACCACCCATCAACAAATAGCATCAGTTCTTCTTCATAATGGAAAGCAGAGACTTTGCAGGGATGACAACCTGAATTCCATCAAAATTAAGACCCTTGTTTCAGCTAGGTAATAGTCATGCAATTCTGCGCGCCATTTGGGGTCAAAATTCATCCAGACTCATCCTCAACCAAATTATGTCCTTCACATGCTAGCGTTGCGGTAGGCAATCACCTTGGTCGCAATAATACATGTTTAAATGACTTCAAAACTAATGTGTTTCTTAGCGGCAAGCTTACGTATCTTCTTATTGGTTTGTTTCATTACGTAATATACGGCATGCGGAAGTTGTTGTGATCCATTTGGTTGCCGTATTTTTTCCACAAATGAGTCCATGAAGACCCTGTGAATGTATTGCATGCTGCCCTGCGGGTGTATGGAAATTTTACATTTTGCATTTGGGAGCGAGAATCCATCGTATACGGTGGTATGGCGGGGTTGGTTCACGAGCATCCTTTCCTTTGCCTTTTGATCTTGTCATTGGCCTTGAGGAGGAGGATCTGCTTTGCGAGTGAAGAAGTGAGGAGGGGTTATGATGTTGGGGTAATGAAGAGGAAGGATGAATCACATGCAGTGGAGATCTTGACACATATGCGGCAGGGGGAGTTCTATGAGGATTAGTATCATGGGAGGATTAGACTCCGCAGTCCTCCTCATCATCAGATGACATGGCAGCTATCGGCAATGTAAGCGCTTGTAAAAACTTCGGCGGTGGATGTTAGATAAGTTTGGGTCACGTCTTCCAGCTGCGGGGTGGCATGAACTATCTTGTTATACTTCTTATCAAGTATGGCATCAATCTTGTATAAGCATACCCGATTAGATTGGTTGGCCATTGGTGACTATCTTCGATTGGTTGGCGGGCTGGGCGGCTGACTGCCACCTTGTCTTTAGATCATTAATGGCTGACGGACGTGCAACTTGACATTGTGAGGTTCTTTGATGTTGTCCACGCATGGTAGCATTCACATCTTTCTCAAGCGGGGTCGATCGCGGTGCTGCGTACTTGTGGAGGAAATGAAGGCTCAAGGCATCATTAGGTGCAGTAGTCTTTGCTTGTCTTTGAGACAAAAGTTGCTTTCGACTCGGCATCCACACCAACCTTGTGAGGCGATCTATCTAACTCTTACGTCGGTCTCACGGCACACTCTGCGGCGCCCATACTCTCGAGAGTAGTAAAGCAATGCTAGTTTCAAGGAACAACGCTTGGCTCTCTAGATGCGACGGGGTGCTCCTTGTTCGATGCTTAGGTGAGCCGCGTCATTCTCCCTCTAAGCGAGACCCTTTCTTCACCTCCTCGGTTACTTCAGCGATCTTGTTGGCGAGATTTAGCATGGGTGAATTTTTAGGTGCTAAAGCTCCGTCTTCTTTAGAGTGGTATGCGTTCCTGCGCCATACGGTATATGCCCGATCTTGTCTCCCATTCTTAGGTCTCAACAGTTTACCTTGGCGCGGCGTCTCTCCATCTCATCCGGTTACGCTTGAAACTCCGGCATCTTTTGGGCATAGCCCGCGAGGCGAGGCGATGAATTCGTTTTTCCGGCCCGAGTTACGCGTTCTTTGTGCTCACTTCTAGGAACTCGAGCTTAGCTGTGTTCATGAATTCCCTCCCGATATAGATCCCTCGTTAGCTGTACTCTCCTCCATCAATTTGGCTCTTTTACCTTGGAGCACAAACTTTTTTATCGACTCCCCTTGAAAGTTGCAAAGCATCTACACATGGTTTCATAAGTTTTTTACGTACCAAATCCCAGGTGTCCTGACCATCTTGGAAGGAGAAATAATCTTTTAAGAGAGCCATACATGCTTCTTAAGTAGCGTGGGGAACCCTCCATGGATCTGATTCCTTCCTAGTCCACCTGTACTTAATTGGGATTTTGTCCCTTACAAGTACCCCCAAGACACTAGAGTATTTGGGCCTGACTGCTTCGAGTCTTGGTTGGTTCCCGGTATTCATCCACCTCATTGATATGGTAGGTTGTATTAGATGCGAGGGAAGCCTTGTTTTGCCTGGCTTGGTTCTGCGTCTTCTTGCTTCGCAGAACCATACGAGAACAGGGGGCACTACACCTCTGCTCTGCATAAGCTTGATACCAAGCAAGATAAGACACTCTCAATTAACTGCGTGGTAATGCGACAGCCGAGCTAGTCACATGAATCGGGGCACGTACGGTCACCTTGTTCACCTTGGTCACCTTGTTCACCATCGTCACCTTGATCCAGTTCGCGACAATTGGCTAGGGCTCCCAAGCCCAGGTGGCTCATTAGCGGCTTCGCCCGGTTCTTGCGGTGATGCGGCTCTCTCCGTCCGGTTTAGCATCCGGTTGTATTCCAACTTGGCCGGCCGGGTAACTGCGAGGGCGAACCATGGGCGTATTGACACAACGTGTTCCGCGGTTGGTACAAATATTTGTGAAAAACAAAATAACAATTTCTTTGCCCAATCTAACACACATTTGAGCAAAGCGAGGTTGGAAATGGCGTCGCGCACTCACCTTGGGCGAATGGAGGGCTAGAAGATATCTGTGGAGGTGGTGGACCTTGGCGTTCGGCCCGAGCGTAGGGGCGAGGATACGCGCGAGGGCAGCCGTACGGGGAGATGGAGACTCCTGACGAAGAATGGGGAATGTGCTACCACGAAGAGGGAAGTGCACTTATCATGTGGCATTCTATGCTCCGAACATGTAAGGGGTAGTGAGAGAGAGAGAGCACCTAGGGAGGAGTGGGAGAAAAGCCACTCTCCTTGGCGGCTCCTCAAGTCCTCGGGCGAGGCGTCGTGGAGCGCAGTATGATAGCGAGAGCGGAGGCGTTAGTGAGGGCAGTTGCGTCCGAGAAATTTGGCGGGCCGGCGTCGAAAAGAAGGTGAAGGAGAGGCGTCGAGGTGTGGGAAAGCGTCGATGGAAGCGAAGGAGAGCGTCGAGGTGGGCGCAGCGGCGATGGGCCCGGGGAGGAGAGGCGTCGAGAGGCGGCGTCGATGGAAGCGGCACGTCGATGGAAGGGCTGATTAGTCGAAGGTGAGGCGTGATTGCTGTCGGCGTGGTGTGGTGGCGTTTTGCCTGCGCTGCGAGGCGGTGGTAGCGCGGTGTTCAAAAGAGTGGGGGAAAATTTCAAGGCGGCGTCGTTATATATATATATAAAAGCATAACACATCCCTTCGGTCAATTAAAAACCAACTTGTGATATATGTTCCACCCGTTCAATTAACGGCCCGGTGATAATACATATAAATTTGGCCAGTTCATGAATTTTTAAGTTTTTGTAAAGAGTCAAAGGGATCATGCATGTGGCCTTTGTGAAGGAAAGTGTCATCCGCGAATGTGTAAATGGCTTTAATTTTTTTACTTGATCATTTTAGATTTAAAATAAAATATGCCCCCACACAAAATCTTAGGTTTTTAGGTGAATATTTTCATTTTAGGTTTTTAGATTCTTGCTAAGCGAGAAAATGACAAATTACATCATCCGAAACACAAGAACTTAGCATGTATATGTGCATACATTTGACTCCTAGGCTAAATGAGACCATGTGGAAAAGTTTGGCATGGTTCCTATTCTTTTTGGGGTAGCCTGGTTAAAACCTAAATTTTTCGGCGCTTGTGTATGAGAAAATCAATAAAACTTCTGAGAAAGTACCAAACCAACTCTTAAAATCTCCAAATTTTTGTATCACTCTCACCTTGCTTGTGAAAAGACATGCATGGAAAAAAGTTTGAAACGATAGGACACACGAGAGCATATGAACCGCGGGTAACACATAAAAGCCTAAGTGTATAGTATATATGGTGACATGGGATCATGCATGTGCCTTTGTGAAGCAAAAGGGGTCCTCCCAAGCGTGTAAATAGCTTAAATTTTTTTTTTTGCAGTCATTTAGACCCCCAAAAAATATGCACACACAAGATCTTAGGTTTTTCGGTGAATATTTTCATTTTAGGTTTTTAGATTCTATACTTCATGAGTGGGAAAATGGCAAATTACATCATGGAAACACAAGAACTTGCTTGCGTATGTATGTGCATACATTTTGACTCCTACGGCCAAATGAGACCATGTGTGGAAAAAGTTTGGCATGGTTCCTATTCTTTTGGGGGTAGCACCGGTTAAACCTAAATTATTCGGCCTGCGTCCGTGAGAAAATCAAAAAACTCTGAAAGTACCAAACCAACTCCCTAAAATCTCCAAATTTTTGTATCACTCACCCACTTTGCTTGTGAAAGACATGGAAAAAGTTTGAGACGATCACGACACTGAGAGCATATGAACCAGGGTAACATAAACCTAAGTGTATAGTATATGGTGACATGGGATCATGCATGTGCCTTTGTGAAGCAAGTGTCATCCACGACGTGTAAATGGCTTGAATTTTTTTGCGGTCATTTGGGCCAAAATATGCCCCCCACACACAAGATCTTAGGGTTTTCGGTGAATATTTTCATTTTTTAGGTTTTTAGATTCTTTGCTAATAGGAAAATGGCAAATTACATCATGGAAACACACAAGAACCTTGCGTAGCCTTAATATTGCATACATTTGACTCTCCTAGGCCAAAAGAAAGAGACCATGTGGAAAAGTTTGGCATGGTTCCTATTCTTTGGGGGTAGCCTGATTAAACCTAAATTACTTCGGCCTCGTCCTTGTGAGAAAATCAGCCAAAAGCGCAAAAAGTACCAAACCAACTCTAACAATCTCTAAATTTTTTGTATCACTCACCTTGCTTGTGAAAGACATGAAAAAGTTTGAGACCGTCACGACACGAGCATATGAACCACGGGTAACATAGGAAACATACAAATCTTAGGCTTTTTTCCATCACTGCCGGTTTATTTGTTTAGCAAGCGGTGAAATAACTGCGGCGATTGAACCCTCTCGGTAGTGATAATGGCTATCACTCGAGTTGACGGGCCGGCGGTGAACCTAATTTTCCTCTGTTTTTGGCTTTCTTGTCGGTTCCTTTACGAAAGCACCGTATTCCAAATCGGAGGCGGGTTAGTGTGTGAATAGACTAACTCCATAGATTACATAGTTGGTGAAGAGCGTTAATTTGTCCAAACATAGTATTGACATGTGGCGATAACAATAATTCGTATAACTCCATCGATTACATATAGTGAGACAATATTGTAATCTAACTCCATCGATTACAATAGTGATCGAGCTTGTACTAAACGGGTTCACATTCACCCTCATCTACGATCGGTTGGGCTACGTTAGCGGCGGAATGGGCATTTCGTGATAACCTACGCCAGTTTCGACTTCATCCATCACTCCATCCACTCAGGCAAATCTTCCTTTTCCTTCTATTTGTAGGTGTAGCTTTTCCATTTGTTTTGTTGTGTCGAGGTGCATAGAAAACTTGTGTAACATCTTTGCAAGGATGAAGGGGTCCTCTCTATGTCTTGGTCTTCTTTGACATCAAGCTGTATTGAACCCGTCGGCATCGATGTTGATGGCTGATTGCAGAGCTCTTGCGTAAGCAGCGCCTTGTTTTTAACCCGTAGTCTAGTTCCCATATCTCTATGAAACCATAGTAGGTATCTTCCGCTTTGCGGTTGTCGTCCTGATTCAAAGCGAACACCACTTGTTTGTGTATTGGCTCTTTCCATCTTGCTTTCTTGTGTAAAATGTGTATCCATTGATCTAAAACCCTTGGTACATAACATATCTAATCTTAGGCCCCCGCTGGAAATCAGTTGATTACCCAACTCTTTCCCAAACAAGCTTACTACGCTAACTTCAATCGCAAAATTCATCCATTATGTTTCTTATGTAGCCATTCTCGACATGTTGGGATTTTGCTCTTTACGCATTTGCCTTGTGCGCACAAGGTATGGCCGCGATCTCGACTGGCACGTAAAAATAGCGAAAATATTACTTTGTCTGGCTTATGGCGCGTCTTTCGCGTAGCGATTTGGTGCGTCGTTCCTTTGCCACTTATTCTTCAGCGTGGCGAATCTTTGGAAGTCAACCCTCTCCATGTCTAGATAATATGTAGAACTTCGTGCTTCTTAGTTGACCATCCTTCAGCCATGCTCCCTTACAGTGCGAACTTTGTTCGACATACTTCCTAAAACTTTCATCAACCTTTCGAAGGAACATCGATCACGAGGTGCATTGGGCTAAGCCTCTAATTTGTTCAACAAGATGAACCCGTGGTCTGCGAGATATCAAAAAAGTGGCGGGGAGTCGACCTCAAGCAAGCTTAGTGCTTCGGATATCTGCCCTGCGGTGGTCGGCGATGGACATAGGAATGACCTTTTGAGATCGCCATTTGAGAACGAGCGGCTTTAGGGATTCCCTCGGTGAGCCAGGGGGAGCTAGAGACCGCGATTAACAGCGGGGGAGCGTTTAGTCATAATAATGACATGACAATCATGGGCCTTCATGCGGCATAGTTGAGCGAGTTCTTTCATGTTCACTAACCTCTTCGGGCTACCATAGTAACTGTTGGGAGGACGGATTCGAAGAAGAGATAAACTTTCTTTTGCCCACGTTCAAGGTCCATGTCGCGGCGGAAGAGTACTGATCATTCTCTAACACCTTGGATCTTGAGACCCTTCATGATTCCCAAGTGCTCCATGTCTTCCGTGTGGCTAGTGAATCCCTTCGAGGTCCCCGGTGTTCATCAAATGGTTTAGGGTGCCACGGCACACATTTTAGTAAGGTGCATGGGATCAAGGCGATTGCGTACCCTCAATAATAGTGGCGGTAAGGCGGTTTCCAAAAAGTGACTTTTCTTCGGATACTCCCTGCCAGTGCACTCCCCCTCCCCTTACCAAGGACAAAATTCAGTTTGTCTAGTTCTCGAAGCATCGCTTTCCGTCTCGATAATGCACGGCCCTCCCTCTTCATATTCCCGAGCGTTCTTTTTGTTCTTTCGGTGCGAGTGTACTGGTAGGAACCTACGGTTTCTCATATAAACCATTTTATTGTTGCCCGGTAGATGTGCAGCATGTGTTTTCATCCAAGCACTCGACACATCCAGTATAGCCTTTTGTCTTTTCTCCAAATAAGCAACTTCGGCGCACAGAGTCGGTGATTGCGATTAGTGTTCCCTTGGCCGTGACATGTTCCTTTTGTACTCATCCCAAACATCCCTTCACACCGCGTCTTGGAACATCTCTAGCAGATTCATCGATCAACGGTCTAGAAGCGTTAATATGTCATTCCCTTTAGCTGTCTTGGCCCTTGGATGCGATAGTGGCATTTGGATGAGCGAGCGCGCTTCATACGGAGAGGTGTGGCGGAAGGTGATTGTATATGTAGAGTGTCAGCCATGTGCTATGGATTTGCTCCTAAACGGTCGAAAGGATTTCATCCCATCGTGCTCAAACCAAACCAAGGTTCCTTACCTCTCCCACCGAGCTCCTTGTAGAACATAGTATTGGCAGTCCTCCCGATCCGCTATTCATTTGGGTGCCTCATCTTGGTGTCTCTTCAGACGCTCGCCATGCCGGTATAGCGACTTGGTGACTTTGCACATGCAAGCGACCTATGCGAGGGGAGCTATTGGGAAATACCAAGCGACTTTGTGGGACCTCCTCGCTCTTGCTACCTTCATTTGATGGCCCATGCTTGTAGCGTGGTTCTTTACACTTGGGGCATGCATCCAGCTTTCGTATTTTTGCTCCCGATTTTAATATACAATCATTGACACATACGTGGATTTTTTTTCGACCTCGAGTAGGCGAGATCATCACCTTGGCTTTGGTATGTCTTCTCTGCCAACTCATTGTCTTTTGGGAGCAATTTCTGATTACACTTAACAAGAAATCAAAGCCTTTGTGGCTCACCCCTTCTACGGTTGTAGTCTACTGACAATATATTTGTACATTTGGTATTTATTAAGTGCAAAAGAATATAAAAGGGTTCCATAAGCGCCTGGGGAATATATACCATTGTGGCTTTTACCAGGGAGTATTCAGTATACGTTATTTATATTTTCCACGAGGGAAGCAAGGGGGTAAAACTATGATAAATCAAAATCATGTATCTACTAATAATATACTAAACTAACTAAAGTGAGGGGGTAAATAATGTATATGATATAAATGATAATTAATAGCACTTAACGAGGGAGAATATTATAATATAGAATAGATAGCTAGGTCAAAGAGGACACGGGAAGATCTAGGTTCTGAATACTTCTCTAGTACTTTGGTTCTTGAGTAACTAAGGCATGAAGGTATAGCGATCATAAAAAGAACTTGCCGGGACATGGGGAGACACCGCGAGGAAGGGATGAGAAGGGGGCTAGGAAGCTCAGACTTCTGGTCCTACACTGCCAATCGAGCGTGTGGTGGAATAAATTGACCCGTTAAATTTGTCACCACTAGGGCTACCACAACTATCCAGTGGGATTGGGTGCAATCTAAGGTAACCTCTAGTCTAGACACCATGTCCACACTATTAAGTACTACTCTAATCATCATGAATAACGAGGCACTCAAAAGCGGCGAAGATCCCATGCAATTATATAACAACTATATTCTAATCAATAACATGAAAGGCATAAAAGTACTGAATAAGATAGATCTAATTATGGCCTTGGAAATTCTAATGGTTGAATGCAAAGTGTCACCAGGAAGCAGTGAAGACTTCTCCGAACCAGGGCATATTCCACGACTCTCCCAACTCTCTACTAGATCTATTCTATTACATTACCTTATTGTCTAATCTAATTCTCAGGGCGAGTGATACTCCATCGATGAGATATGAAATTGATGTATGAGATGATCTCTCCGATTTGAGGGGCACAGGGTGCTTATATAGTGGGAGGAAGTACCGGATGTTGGTACTAATCTTTGATTCATCTCGTAAGCTTCTACGCGTCGCCCTCGGATCAAACCGACGTGCGCGAGCTGGCTTAGGATTGCGCTCTGTGAGGCGGTCGGAGGAAGGTTCACGAGACGGGGCGTGCGTGGCGGAGGGCAGGAGGCCGCTCGGCCTCCCATTATTGTCGACCGGCCAAAGGTGGGAGTTCTCGGGTCGCCGGCGCGTCGGTCTCCGGAGTCTTCTAGATGATGCTTTCTTGGGTGCTAAGTCTTTGATCACGTCCACGGAGATCGTCAGGAGCCTTCTGGGCTTCGTTCCGGAGTTGGATTGCGTTGCGAATTCCGCGTTTTCTGTTGATCCACGCAAATCACAACTTTACCAAAACTCGTGGAAAATCATTAGTATAAAACCCCCTAATAAGGTTATCTATATTATATTTTTAGTCCTTTTCCATGTTTAGTTGACACTGAAAAGTATACTGCTAACATGTGTCAACAAACTCCCCCACGCTTAGAGCTTTTTACTCAGCGTCCTCGATAAAAGGATGGTCCAACTTTACATGTGCAGTAGTGAGACAAAGAATGGATCATAATTATACTCCATGGTCATACCAGACTTTTTGGGATATCCTAGAGCATGAAATGGTTAGAAACAGATCACCTTAAATTCTCTAAACCAAGTCACTTGGAGAGATTTTGCATAAGTTTTGAAAAAGAAAACATAGCTTCATTTCTCCTAATTTTGTGACATTCTCAAGTCCTCTCAAAATATATTACATACTCATCACTCGCCAGTTCCATTTATTATATCATATGTGGAGCTCAAGAACATGTAGCATCACTTTACTCTTTGTATTTTAGTCACTAGAAGTAACTGTGGATCCCATGGAGATAGATGTCATAAGTCATAGATCAAGATGTGCATGTGAATCAAGATTATTATTACCTAACTCTCTCTAGTTGAAAATCGTCTATCTCCCTTTTTCGAAAGATTTATATTTATTTATTTTTCAAGCGAGGTAACTCACTATTTAGTGGAGAGGTGGGTTCTACTCACCCTGACTACATGTCCATTTTTACTCTCAATTATTAGAGAAGTGGGCCCCTACTCACCCTCGGACACTTGTCCATTATTCTTCTCTTTCATTTTTGCCTTTCTCTTTTTCTTTCGTAGAGTTCTTCTCCGACCCGTAGAACACTTGCTCATTTTCTCCTCTCTCTCTCACTTTTCTCTCCACTCTTAGAATTTTGAACATTTGGCTTTTTCATAGCTGTACCTTTTCAAACAATTCAAAAATTATGGGAGATAGAGATTAAAAACTTTTTAGAGCATGGATACTTTAGTGAAAGCAAAGTGTAATGCGGATCTTGATCTTAGACTTTAGACAAATTTCAACATGGGTCGTGTGGTTTCGACACAAAGCTTCAAACTACAAGAAAAGCAAACACTACTAGATATATACCTTTAATGATTAAGCATACGCTTCTATATTAGGGATGTATCATTGATCACAGCGTGAGTAGCTATAACTAATGATTAATATTTTGAAATAAATAACTCTCCAAAGACAAGATAAAAGAAAGAGGATCTCATTATTCTAACTTTATTATTTTCTCATGTTTTAAGCAATTAAAGCATCCCAACACGCGACGTGTATATGGTAGAAATTTCTAATCATGCAGAAAACTTTGTTCATGGGTTAACAAGACATCTTTTTCATATAGGAAAAACATACCTTAACATGTAAAAGACTTATTTTTAATTCGTGAATCCGGAAAAGTAATTTATGAAAATTGACAAGTTTTAGGAAGCAAACCCGAGCGTGGACGAACGGGGCCTACGTGGGACCAAAGTGCGGTACGGTACGGGTATATAGCCTCTGCTTCTGGCCCCCATCGACCGCGGTCGTAGGCGCCGTTCGTCAGTGCGCCTATGGTTCCGCCTTGGTTCCTAATTTCTTTGGATTTTCGCCGCGAAAGTTTCAAGGTTGTCAGCTCGGTGATCTCTACACTTATTTTCTCAAGTATCTTGCATACAAAGCATGGTGGGAGGACAAAAACATATCCGTAAATATAAGGGAGAATAATTGACTCCAACTTGTGGATGACCCTCCATAAGAGCACTCTTTATTATATAATTCAATCCTAATATTTAATAGTAAACTAGTTTTGACTAAAACCAAACTGAAAACAAATTAATCGAACTAACTTTATAACTCACACGCTAAGACTCATTGACTCGTATATAATAACTAGCTAATATTAAAAAGGTAAAAAGTAGCAATACTTATCGCGGATAATCAGTGCTCTTCCCCAAACCGATCTTGAAGTAGTCCTTTTCGCTCGCCCTGGAACTCGCTCACCAAGCGCATGTTCTCCTTCTTAAATGGCATTCTCCTCGCAAATATATTAATTCCGCATATACCCCAAGGAACAAATTTAGAACATATTGTGAAATTTCTCATGTGCTCAATGTATTTTGGATTTTTTTCAGAAAAGCGGACCTTCATGTCCACATATATATATATATATATATATATATATAGCATAGGCATATATATATATATATATATATAGTTACATATATATATATACAGAGCTTACATCTTTTCCCATGCAAAAGGATGATGATGCAAAAACATATGAATGCAATATTTTTGGATTTTATTTTTATGTCACCACAACAAGGAGTAAATACCTTACATGGGACTTTGTTCCATGTAAATGCAAAGAAACATATTTTTATGATTTTTTTTTATGCAGGTGTAGGAAAGTAAAATATGCTAAAGGAAATATGTTAATTTAAATATGCCGCAGCGTAAAAAAATAAACATGCGATAAATGAAGCTACCGGCGAATTTTGAGTACTTACCCTGATGGCGCGCGCCATCGATGGCATCTCGTTGGAATGTCGTCTGAAATGGTGCCTTCAATGATCTCGACGAGTGGCGATGAGGTGGCGAGATGGTGTTTGCTCGGCTTGATGACGCTGGTAGTGGTAAGTGCCCGAAGGTGTACTCTTTGACGTCCTCTTCAAAGTAGGTGATGCTTCTTTTTTTTTCCATGTCGCTTCTTCGAGGAGACCTTTCTTGGAGTGGCAAAAGTAGTGTTCGCCTGCCAATGGGCCGAGCGAAACTTCTTTTAATCTTTCTTAATGTCTTCCTTGTTCGCCAACCCGCTCCAACCGGTCTTGTGATTTTTAGCCGCCGCCTCCCGCCCTTGTTCCTTCTTTGGGTCTTGTGGTGAGGTAGGCACAGTGGTGGTGTAAGGCCCCTCTTGATGGAGTATGGGGATGAATGTTGACCCATTACTTCCAAGTGGTCTACACCTCCCCCAAAACGTTTCACTTTGATCTTCCTTGGTCACCCTCGCGCATCATCCGATCTTAATAGCCACTTGGTGATGGTTGCTCCATGTTCTTTTCGGCCGATTCAGCTACTTGAAGGAAGATTGATGGTGGCAAATGGCAAATGCCTTTGTTTAGTGCATATTTGTAGGTTGGGGACTTCCACTTGTAGGAATTGGGGAAGTAAGACTTCTCCCTCTTATTACGCAAAAGTGAGTCCCCTTGCAAAGACAAGGTAGAGATCATGCATGGGCTCTATTGGTGGAAAAAACACCATCGTAACCAAAATTTTATTTATTTCTACCTAACCTTGTGAGCAACATTGAACAAGATAAAGATAATGTATAAGTTCATTTAAGACAAGGGTGGTAAAGATCTAAGGTAAATCTAACATGTAAATATTTTTAGCAAAATAATGATTTAACAAGAAAGTGATGCTAGAAACAGTTTTAAAAAGCTAACATGTCAGAGTTAACAAGATTGAATCATGTGAAACTATAACTCTAGCATGTTTGACTTTTTCATTTATGAGAATGCCATAGTAAAGAGGAAAATTAACGTAATAACTTACCTCAAGGTGTTACCTTTTTATTGGAATATGATGGGCTTATTACACCTTGTGGTGGTCCTTCTCTTCTTCTTTGAGTGGCATGTGGAGGACAGGTGCATGTCAGAGGAAGAGGATGGCTTAATTATTTCAATGGATTGGCCTCCCTCCTGATACTTCCATCACCCATGAATTCCTCCTTCGGAAGTGAGTGGATTTCGATTGTGGATTTTTGTCTTGTGTCACTGTCTTTTTTTTTTTTTTCGCATGTAGCCCAAAAGTTGGATAATGGGGCTGCACTCCCCAAGCTGGATCTGACAATCTTAGAGATGGTATTTGGAG
This sequence comes from Hyparrhenia diplandra, assembly GCA_015847255.1. Classification (NCBI taxonomy): domain Eukaryota; kingdom Viridiplantae; phylum Streptophyta; class Magnoliopsida; order Poales; family Poaceae; genus Hyparrhenia; species Hyparrhenia diplandra. The sequence continues at coordinate 13,843 of JADLZK010010908.1, forward strand.
GTAGATCATGGTGATGGGTGGGTTCATGCTAAAACCGTGCACACCGATGATTCTTTCCCCGTGAGATATTAGTGGATGTATACCCGAAGGATTGCAACTATTTGAAGAACATGTTGTTGTCCAAAAGGTTGATATAAACTCATCTATGCTAACAAAAAGATGGTTCTTTGATTACTTTAGCACATATATTGTTTATTATTATTTTTTAATAAATTATGTTCTTAGTCGACTCTAGCATGGATCAAGGCAAATGTAACTTTTAGCAAAAGACAAAATAAATGATGTGATACTTACGTATCTTTCTTCTATGAGGAACGATCCGGGTCTTCCTTCCTTCAGAGTTATTGGAGTTCATCATAATGCTTGCCTCACCTCTATGGTGAGTTCATCTCTTGACTTACCCCGCATTGAATATGATAGTTTTTTCCAAGGGTTGTCAAAATAATCGTATATCTACTAGAGCATACTTGGTTCAAAAATCAACCTAGACACACACGTCTAATTTGATTTAGGAAAGCAATTTAACTAGCATTAAAAAGCTCTTGAAAGCACGATCAACACTCCTAAACTAGGCACCCCGCTTCATTTAAGAGATGTATGAAAAATACTTCAAACTAGAGCATACTATAATGCATTAACGGTGGCATGAAAGCATCATAGAGATTTACTTAAATAGAGATGAAAGAGCATGATCATGGTGAGGATAATATTTATTATTATTTTTTATTTTATTTTTATATGCAAACGACATGATGGGGTGATTGCAAGGAATTAAACATGCAATGGATCTACGATGAAAAAACATAAACTCATGGAGTGAATGCATGATTATTCAAAGTAAACATGCATGCAATGCAACAATTGAAAAGATAACTACTCATAAATTAAAGTCCATGAGCAAGACTTTCTCACCTTTGATCATACTTACCATGACTCACTAATAGAGTTTGTGAGTTGTGCAGCCTTCTACTTTGGCCACTTGAGATGTGCTTTGAATCGACGACGGCATCTTTTCTTCAATCTACACACATGGTTAGAATAATATATATAAATAAATGTACCTAAGCCGATGGGTGGGCTCTTGTGTTGATGGATCTTGCCGTTCAAACTCCCCGGGTTTCTCCTTTTCTGTGGAAGCTTGCCTGGAAGGTCGCGACGGCATCAAATGTCCCGTCTCATTCCACACCAACAACAAGGGTAATCCTACTAAAGCTAATTGATACACTAAATTAGGGCAGATATCAAGATCATTATCGACCTTTTATGCCAATTGCTTCCCGGCAACTAAAAAAAGCTTGTTGGTATTTATTAAGTGCAAAAATAATATAAAGGCAAGAAGCCACGTAACATATACCATTGTAGCTTTTACCCTGAGTATTCCGTAGTATCGTTATTTATATTTTCCAAGGAAGCAAGGGTAAAGACTATGATAAATTACCATCATATCTACTAACTTATTATACCAACTAAACTAAAGTGAGGGGTAAATGATATTTGATAAGATAATTAATGGCACATAACCCGGAGAATATTATAATATAGAATAGATAGTTAGGTCGAGAGGACAACGGAGAGATCTAGGTTCCTCGTATTCTTCCCTCTAGTACTTTGGTTCTATGGATAACTCTAAGCATGAAAAGGTATAGCGATCATATAAGAGCACTTCGGGACACGTAACACTAGTCGAAAGGGATGAGAAGGGGGCTAGGAAGCTCCGACCACGGTCCTACAACACCAATCCTAACGTGGTGGAATACGCCGGCCGTCAGACTGTCACTACCTGGGCTACCACAACCATCCCGGACCGGTGCAATCTAAGGTAACCTCTAGTCTAGACACCACGCTTCACACTATTAATTACTACTCTAGTCACAATTTATAACTACAAGCACTCGATGCGAAATTTTAAGATCCCATGCAAATATATAACAACTATATTCTAATCAATAAATGAAAGGCATAAAAGTAACTAGAGAAGATAAATATATTAAAGCATAAGTCTTACAATGAAAAGATACAAAGACATACCAAACCGAAGACTTCTCCCCGAACTTAATCCACCTCCGCCTCCCTAACTCTACTAGATCTATTCTATTACATTGTAGCTGTTTCTAATCTAATTCTCCAAAGGCCGTGCCTCCATCCGATGAGATATGAAATTGATGTATGAGATGATCCGAGATGGGGGTCTAGGGTCTATATATATGGGTCTTCTTATGTCCCTTTAGCTTCAGCCAGCGATGTGGTACTAATCTGATTCATCTCGTGCTTCTACCGATGCCCGGATCAAACCGACGTTAAACAACCGGGTTTAGATTGGCGCCTTAGAGGCGTGGAGGAAGGTTCCGGAGACAGGCTTGCTTGGTGGTTAAGTAGGGCCGACGATCGCCCCATTATTGCCGACGCCCGTGGGGAGTTCCCCCCGGGTCCCGGCCGCAGGCCGGGCTTCGAGTCTTCTAGATGATGTTTTTTCTTCGTCAAGTTTGGTCCACGTCGGGATTAATCCGAGCCTTCTAGAGTCTTTCTCGAGTTGGGATTGCGCTAAGGCCGCTGCAGTCGATAGTCATGAACTCGCTGTTTTTCTCTCAAGTCCCCGCAAAATCACAACTTTACCAAAAACTCATGGAAATCATTAGTATAAACCCCTAATAAGGTTATCTAATTATATTTTAGTCCTTTTCCATGTTTAGTTGACAATTAAAAGTATACGCTAACATGTGTCAACAGACGCCTTGGAGGGGGCAGCCGGCACTCAACGCCACCGACGCAGCCGGTCAAGCCCCGCGACGACATGATGGACGCCGACGGGCGATGGTGCTGGTGCGGTGCCGGGCAAGGCGAAGCGTCCTCCAGCGCCGACGTCGGTTCCCCGGCGACTTGCGCGCCCCGATGACGCCGCAACCGCCGCTTCCCGCTCGGAGGGGCCGGCGCGTCTGGCCACCCGTGTTTGGGACTAGAGGTGGTATTCACTGCTCTTCTATGCCTCGTGTCGTGTGTGCTCACGCTTAAACCTTCGGGGGAGTGCAGGACTCTTCGTGGCTACAACCAGCCGACGCGTTTTCGCTGAGGGCCGCGTCCGGTGAGCAAGCCGACGACGGCGGCGCGGATATGCGTGAGGAGATTGACGTGACTCAGCTCCTCCACCGATATCTCGAGCGCCGGTGGAGGAGGTCACGGAGTATGCTCTCGTGGAGTGGGAAGACCAGGCTCTCGTGAGGCGCAGAGAGACGGGGTCGCCGCGTGAGGAGGCCCGGGTAGGAGAAGGGAGCGCTGAGCTTCCGCCATAGGCTGCAACGCGGAGAAGATGCAGAGGAACTCGACTCTCCACGGATGCTCCGAGAAGGAGCTTGAGCGCTCGAGGCTCGAGCTCGCAACGTGACCCAGAAGGACATGGATGAGCTCAAGGAACAGCGCTCAACTGCCGCGACGCCGAAGCTCGCGGGTGACGCTTCGCCTTCGTAGTTTTTCCCTTTATTCGCCGAAGCTCGAGTCGGGCCGCCGGGAGTTCAGAAGCATTACGATCGCGGAGGCTTCCAAGCTGCGGTGCGCGATCACCGCGCCGCAGGCTGAGAGTGATCCGCCTCGACATCGAGAATTATGAGTTCTCGTATAACGAGCAGGAGCTCCACCGGCGAAGCCGGAGTAAGCGGGGGCCGTCTCTTCTTCATGTTTTCGGGCTGAGACTCGTGGTTCGACCCCTTACTTCTTCTCGCAGCTGCGAAGGAGGGGACCCCGATGGCGGAGTGGGAGGCCGAGGACAAGAGGCGTGACTCGCCGCCTCGAAGTCTACCTTGAGCAAGCCTCACCAAGCCGCAGAAAGCGGAGGCGGACTCGCAGCAATGCACCTCGAAGCACCGACGCCGCAGGCGCCAAGGCCTCCCTTAATGCGCCGCGTAAGGCCGGGAGGAGGCCGAGCTCGCGCGCTTACGGGACCCTCGCCACCACGGTCCGGGGACGCCCTGCGACATCCTCGGGTGGGAGACGCTGTGGACTTGATCGCGCTGGTGTCCGCGCTCAAGCATTGCAGTGGCGGAGGACGCGACGCCAGCACGCGCATACACGGCGTCGACGGCCGCCTTCTCCCCTACTACCCCTCGATTTCGAGGTCGGCTCGCATGCATTTCGGTGGGTTCCCTGTATCGACGACGCCGACACCGGAAGCGGAAGTCCGCGCCGCCGAGGTGCTACTTCGCGAGCTATCCGCCGAGCTTTTCAGATGGCCGCCGATGTTTCCTCGAGGTCTTCGGCATCCTGCTGGTGAGGATGGAGGGATGAGGAATCCACCGGGAGGAGGCCGCAGACGACGCCCCGCGCCACACGCCGGGGCAGATCGATCCCCGTGGAAGGATAGAGATTCGAGGCTTGGCCTCTCTAGTGAATCGGGTTAAGTCCTCCGCCGAGGCGAGTTGTAGAGACTCGTGTGGTTATGGTTTAGCGGGACGCTGTGCTTCTCCGCGCCTTTTGCCGTGCCCCATTCGACTTTTCGTATGAGCTCGCTCCCGTAGTCGGACGACGGCCCTTCCCTCGCCGGGGCCCGGAAGGTCCCCCCGGGCGTCGCGGCCATGCTTCGTGACGAGCTCGCAGCGCTAGCCGCCGGGCATTGCTTGTGTTGAGGGAGAGGTGCGGTCGTGAGTTTGAGCTCGCCGCCCACCAGATAGCGACTTTCGTGGAAGAACTGGGTTTGTGAAGATCATGGGGGCGCGGTGCCCCGATCTCTATGGGCCTCGAGCAAGCGACGCCGGCCGAGGGTCGGGCCAAGTTGCTCATTAAACCGCACGGAAGGCCGAGCTCAATGCTTGCACGGATCGATGCAATCGAAGGACATTTTTCTTAACACCCTTAGAGGGGTACAAAGCAGCCGCTTTAGAGATCCTAAGAGTGAATCGGCGTAGCCGCCGGCCGCTGGGATCTCGCTGTCTTGTCCGCCCGGTTGGTGCCCCGGGCTAGGCGGAGGTCGAGGTCAGATGACCGAGCTCGGGGAAGCAGGCGCCCCCTCCGCTTTCCGCCGCCGCTCGCCCGATCGAGGTGACCGAGCGCGAGACGTGCCGCGCTTCTCCTCCTCCGCCGAGGAACCGCGAAGTCGGTGGGGGCTTGGAGGGTCCCGCAGCGCTCTTTGGCGATCCCTGCTCCGGCTGGGGAGTAGAGACCCTCTTGGCGGCCACTTCCGGCGCAAGGACCCCGGAAGGCGGCTCGGGATGAGCCGCTGGTTTGCTCCCCGATGGGGACGCGAAAACCGGGCGCCTCTCCGGGTCCCGCATATATATACCGGAAAGTTTCCAGAAGCGGACCTATGCGTCGGCCGACGCGACGCCGCGGCGCACGATTCGACGGACGCGTTCCAGCGGGTTTGTATAGCCCTGACGAGGAGGTTGTACATTTTTCCCCGTGGGCCGCCCACTACGTCCGGCCGGGCGTAGCTTGAGCCCCGGCGGCGGGGCCACGCAGGCCTCCACGCCGGTCGGAGGACTGGCCCCGGGCCTTTGGGCGCGCGCGGCGCGCGCGGTTGGCAAGTGACGCCGCACCCGCCGGGTGGCGGCGTGAAGTCGGGCGTGGCGGGCTGAGGACGCGCGTCGGCCGCCGCCTTGGTTCCCCACGCGGCGCGCGCACCTTGAGGGACCCCGATGCTCCAAACGCCACGGGCCTTGGGGCGACGCGGGACCGGCAGGTGACGGAGGGGAGGCCTCTCCCGGCGCGCCCAAACCGTAATGGGGTACCGAGGGGCCGATGACAAGAACGGGCCAGCAATCCGCCGTGGACGAAGTGGCCGGCCGCCGGGGTGTCGGGATAACTGGGAACCCGAAGTGGCGGGCGGGCGGACACCAAACGAGGCGGATGCCACCCACCGGGCGGGAGGCGGGCGCGTCCTGAAGCCCCGGGCCGGGCGGGACGGCGAGGAGGACTATGTCGCAGTTTTCGCCCGGGGCCACGAACCCGTGGAGCCGAACTGAGGATCGCGGGCCGCCGGAAGCGAGGCGAAGAGAAGAGCCATCGGAGTGTGGAATCACACTAGCGCTGCCCTCGCCGGGCGCCGCCAACCGCCGTGGTCGGATGTCGCGGTGACCACAATCACGAATCGACGGGCTAACGCAGGTTCCTCCGAATGGCCTAGCTCGAGACAATGACACAAGTTTATACTGGTTTGGCGAAATCAAGCTCCCTAGTCCAAAGGTGATCACTATCCGGAGCTCAAATGCTCATACCGGCTAGTACAAGCAAGATCGAGAGAGGGAGAAGGCTCCCAAGTCTCTATGATTGAGGCAAGTGCCAATATGTGGGTGAGTGAGGATGCTGGTTCTCGAAAAAGGTTCGTTGTTCCTCCTTCTTTTTTTTTCCAATCGAGATCCCCCGCCCCTCCTTTTATAGTGACAAGGGGAGCAGGACACGTGAGCTCTCCGAGTTGGAGGCGAGTAGATAGAGTGAGGGGCCATGGAGCGGCATGGTAGGTGAAAGAGCTCTTCGAATCCAGTCATTGATTGGTCGGGAGCTCTTTGAGCTCGGTAGTTTAGATGCTGAAATCGGTCGCCGCCGCACGCTGCGACTCCTGGTCTCGGTGGAGGCCGCGCCGCCCCGCCTTTTTAATCGTGAAGTTGGAAGCCGCCTCTTCGGTATGGGAGGAGCGCCATGCCGCCGACGCCGAGATGCGCCGTGTACCCGCTGGGGACCGTAGTAGAGTTGTTGGACGCCGACGGGGTACACGAGGGAGCTCCCCTCGACGCAGCTCTTTTGGTCGGGCAGGGGTCTTCGGCAGCTCTTGCAGCCTTTGGGTGCTGAAATTGATCGCCGCTGCACGCTGCCAATCGAGTGTTTGGGCGGTGGGCAGGCGCCGCGCTGTCCCTAATCGTGGTAGGAATCGATCCCCGCTTGCTGGGCGCGACCATACCATGGATGGGACATGCATACGCCGATCGCACTTGAGGGTACTCAGTGATGACGCCGTTGGAGCCGATGGGGTATGGCGGTGTGATGGAGGAGACCCCTCCCTCGCTAGCCGTAGCGACGCGCGTCTACGCACTCGCCGTGGAGTGGTTGGCCAACTCCGCACCGCAGAAGCTTCCAAGGCTGAAGTATCGATGAGCTCTTCCGCCGCCGCCGCTGGATTTGTTGGAGCTCGAGCTCGAGCGAGACGGGAAGAGGTCCGTGAGAACGCCCGCCACGCGAATGGGAGAGCTCACTTTGGGAGAGCTCGGCTCCACCAAGGTGGGAGCTCGTGATACGCACGCCGACCAAGGTGGGAGCTCACCGCCGGGCGGAGCTCTTCGAGGGTAGTGACCCTTTGGCGCTGACCGACATTGGGCTCTTAGGGCTGTATTATTTTGTCGACGCTGAGCGGGAGCCCATCGCTAGTGTCCTGAATATCGATCCCCCCACGCCTACCGCGTGTCCTTGGCAGCACCGCCCGCCGCCGCTAAACGAGAAATGCAGGCTACCTCCTCTGATCTAGCCCTTGACAGACTCCACCATCATGTTCGATGAAATTCCCGTCCAGAACGTGGTATTTCCAATTCTCCATTATTCCCCCCATCGCTTAATCTTGATTTTCAAACGACCTAGAACTATGTCGGAAGAAATTCCTGCACGCTGAGCAACTTAAAAATTTGTTTATTCCTACCTGAAATTCAAAGTTAGTAGCCATTTACATTCCCTGGTCCTTTGTACACACGCTATATAATTTTTATATTCTAATTCATGCTAATAACTTGTATCCAATATGTTTCTAAACAACAAATTATAAAGGAGTAACATCATTGCTATTATGAGAGATATTATGTCCCGGATCTTAGGAGAGTTTCAACATTGTCAAATATTATTTTATCTTTTACATGGCAAAAGTATTTGCCCTTCATTTTCAATTTTACCATGTACGTACAACATAGAAGTGCAGTCTGAGCCTATGTTTGCCACCTGTAGACCATGGCATACAGCTATAACTCACAACTGATCAACAAGCTTGTGTTATTTAATGGAAATGTTAGCACCGAAAAAAGACAAGACCCTTCTTATCTAACCTTTCAATTTCTACTGTTTCTCTTATTTTTTTTAGCGGCTCAATTTCATTGACCCTAAAATTGCTTAACTTCTTTTTAGCTCTTCCCATGCATAGTTCCAAATATTTTCCCATCCAATCTGATATAGATACAATAAATATTATAAACTAATAGTTCCAAATGCTTATCTCCAATGCATAGAGGTTTAAGCCTATGAATTTTATATAATCGTACTTAGCAGCTGAGAATTAATTCAGCTAATATAAGTAATAGGCTTTTATTGGGCTTCAAACAAATAAGAAAAAAAAAAAATGCTGCAATTGTCAAAGTCATGTGCTTTACTTTGAGTTGCCATCAATATATAAATCCATAGTCCAGTTTTTGCTGTACTGAAATTCAGTGGCCAAAGGACTTGATCCTTTGATTTGGTCCTTTTCTAAATTTACTTGTTTGAAAGAATTGTGTTTTTATCATCTGCAAAAAGCCTTTTGGTTTATTACCTGAATCTAATGTTTAAAATGAATTCTTAATAGTTTCCTAAATACTCAATTCAGATTCCTTAACTAATTTACAGTCCTATAAATGCTCTGAAACTGACCACAAATTACCAAGCCTAGTACTACTTGCATTCATAGCCCTTTTCTGGGCAATAACAAATACATAGGTAAAATTGACAAGAGTCATGGTTCCAACATACTACATTGTGCTTTTTAAGTGTTGATAGCACCTTTGATTTTTCAACTACCAGGCAAACAACAAAAAGAAGGAAGCTCAGAAGAGAATAATGTTAGAATACTTGGGTGTCTACGGATGAAATTGGGAGAAAAATATTGAATTACCATTTATTAGTTTTAGTGACATTATTGTTGCAGGTTGCAACAGACAATTTCTCTGACCCTAATATGTAATATGCTTTGCAAGGGAGGATTTGGTGATGTTTAAAAGGTAAGAATTTAGAAGAATTTCCCTTTTCCATAAAAACTTACAGTTATTGATCAGTACCAATGCAGTGCATCGACAATTGACGTCCATTTTTTTATTAGCTCCGAACAGCAAAGGGAAACAATCCGATAGTCCCGTTCAAGTGTGTTATTCAACTCTAAGAATTAGTCGTATAGATTTTTCACACCACAATTAATATATGTGCATGAAAATTTAGTTAGTACAACACACTTGATCAAGTAAGGCATAGATGCATATTTTGAGCAGAAATATCTAAACTCCACGACAGCTTGTGGGTAACTTCGTAGCTCAACCTTTTGCAATAATAATAGTATATAAATAAAAAAGAGTAATACGTTGGCAACCTCAAAGAGGCGGCAAAGCCGCGCTGAGTTTTCTAGTTGATAATCTATCCATGAAACATAATCCTCATAATTGTGTAATTTGGTAGCACACAACTTATTAGCTGCCCTTGGGATGAGTTTGAGTCAGGGTGTTTGTCGGGACCAAAATATTGGGCCTCGAGACATTCTCAAACCACGAGGATTTGTCTCCGGCTAAGGCCCAAGAAAACCTGGGCCCGCTATCATCCCGCGACGGAGGACGGCCCGACTAACCATGGACTGGGCCATTGAGCCACGACGCCTACCCTCGACGCACCTAAAGCCTACCTAACGCCCACAAGCAGCCCGGGCGAAGTTACCACGACGCACAAGAGCTCATTACGCCACGCAAGGACAAGGTCAAGGACCTCATCAACAACTAACCACGGCGCTCCACGCCGACCGCTAGCCAAACCATGGCTCGGCTCAAGGCTCGACTCGCTGCCTCCGATTCGCCTCGAGGCTGGCCTAGCTCACCAGCCCTGGGGAAAATCTCCGATTCGTCCGAGGGTGGCCTAGCTCACCACCCTCGGGGCGAAAAAACTCCCGCCTCGCCCCGAGGGAGACCAGCCTCCATCCTCGCGCTGCGCAGCCCAACTAGCCCGCCTCGGGTCCCGACATCGCATGGGAGGTTCCGTCCGAGGAAGGAAACCACCGCGATTCAACGCGTCGCTGCGATGTGCAAGGCGCCGTACATCGATTACACCTACCAACCTATTACGCCGAATCACCTCCCCAATCCGACCGATGGGGACGCGATGTTAAACCGCCAGCTGACATGTTTTTACGCCACCCGCACGGGAACCAAGATGACACTGCTCACTTCCCGTAACACCGCCAAAACGCCACGAGGGCCGCACACTCGCACTTGGACGCACGGCAACAACCACTGACCGCCCTCGCCATGCGGATCGTGGAGGGACGCCCATTGACCATCTGGGGTCGCTGGCGCGCGACACGCCCACCATCGGTCCGGACGCTGTCTTCTTCCAAGCAAAGATCCAAGTTAGCTCGCCAGCTTCGGGTAGTCAAGACACATGCAAACTGGGTACCGGAATTAGCCTAGGGCAAATCCTTCCGATGTAAACATTATCTCTCCTTCTCTTATAAAAAGGGGAGTAATGTCCCATTAGAAGGGCGGTTGACTTCATTAGAAGGGGTTCACTCGGCTAGATTCGACCAACCCCACTTTCAATCTCCGCTCACACCGGAGGAAACCGCCACCACTTCCACCGCAACCACACGATCGCGGGGCTTGAGACCGCTGCCTCCCATTACCCACCGTAACCCCTACCGCAGGCTCGCTACCTTTGAGCGAGTGTAACACGAAATAACGCGACTCCCTGGACGAGGGCCCCGCTGGCCTCAACCAGATAAACCGCCGCTGGCCCCGTCCGCCTTTGCGCTACGCCTATCGAGGGAGTGAGGCACGCAGCCTACAAATTCTTTATTGCCGCACTGGCACCCGCCGCCTCGAATCGCTGACGCTTGGCGCGCCGTAGGCTCGCCGCGTGTAATCCGCATCTCCACCAACCCTCATGGCGCTCCACCTTCGCTTTCCACCTCGCCGCCGGAGCACGTGCTCCCGCGCTGGAACTCCACCGCTCTTCGAACGCCGGCATTCGCGGACGCCGCCACGACTACGGTGATGATCCTTCGCCGCCGGATCTACCGGCGAAGAAGAGCCGCGATCGCCACCGCGGGCGTGCTCACCATCACGGCTGCCGCGCGAGGGCGGGCAAGGCGAACCATCAACGCCGCTAAGGCGCCTGTGCAACGGATTCGGAACCGCCGACATCCCCCCGCCGACCGCTAAGGGCTCCCAGAACCCTAGGCCTCGAAGATCCGCACTCCCAAGGCCCACTCGCGGGAGTGATGCCCCAAACCCTAATCGCCGGGGAACGCCCGGCCTCCAGTCGTACCGAGGGCGTCCCCGTGAATCCACGCTAGGGCGAACCTCGCCTTCGAAGCGCCAGAGAGCACGGGCCGTGCCCCTCCCGCCATCCCACGCGAACGCTTACCCCATGGACATGCACTGCAGGAGCGCGATCCTTCAAAGGATGCGCGGATCACCCTGTCATGCCACCTCCTCCGGGTTCGATTGGGGCTCGGGCCGGGGAGCGCAGGGACTGCCTCTCTACCATCCGCAGAACAGAACTTCATCCAGCATTCGGGCGCCTCCTTGCACCGGTATCTACTCTTAAGACGAATACTATGACCCGAGGGAATGTTTAACGCGGGAAGTCCCGGCCAAGGGACGGCAGCCGGGCTTCACCGATGTGTCCAGCGACGACGACATGGACGTTTCCGGCCAGCCCCGGCACCAGCGTTTTCTACCCCTGCGGCCTCGCTCTCAGCGAGTAGCGCTTAATACGCCGGCCGAACGCATTCAAATCCGCAAGACTTGCGTAACCGGATTCGGCGCGAGTCCGCGCGACTTCGACGATCGAGAGTAACATTCAACGCGAGCAAAATGCCCAGCGATGGGCCAGCCCCTCGAGCACCTCAGGCCCCCTCGAGGCGCTAATCGCGAATGCCAATGGAGTGCCACACCTTCCCCGACATAGCAGCCCCTGCTTCAACCGAAAGCAAGCCTCAACGTAGCGGCAGCAGCAGCCATGCTCGATGACGCTGAGATGCCCGCAGCCTCTACCGCCGAGGGAAGACGATTCGGGAAGGCGCTGCATCTCCCTTGATAGGGCAGCCGCATAACAACGGAGAGCTCTGCCTCAGAGATCGGGCCGCGACATCACGGCGATAAAGGGGAGTCCTGACGAAGTCGGGCAAGGCTCACAGCGAGCAAAGCCGGGTTTCAAGTAGGCGTGAGGCCCCGAGCGCTTTGAATGACAACCGCAAAGAACCGCCCCGTCCTTAGGATCGCGATCGAAGACCCCCCGCCAAGACCGTCACCGAGGTGCACCCGACCTCGAGACTGAGATCGAGCTGGACAACGCAGCACGCTGGGCGAGGCAGCCTCACCTCGTGGGCGCACCGGGCGGACGAGACTTCATGGACGCCGAGCATCGGTGGGTACTCCCTGTAACCCCCGCCCGCAGTGCCTTACAAGGGACATCGAGAGCACTCACCCGCCTCGCTGCTTTCACCAAGCCACCTCGAGAAATATACGGGAGAAACTCTCGCCCCAGGTATGGCCGATCTACTATCGACCGCCTCGCCGCTTTGCGGGCCCACGGCGACAAGGTGATAATCGTGAACTCGCCTCGTGACTCTCCGAAGTCCGCCGTGAGCTTGGCCGAACACCTTCCGCCCAACCTCATATCCAACCGGACATTTGGTGAGGACCTTCAAAGGTAACTTCCAAGGCACATATTCGCCTCGAAATTCCCTCGACCTTCGAATTGCCGACAAAAGTCCGACGAATCCCTTGCGCCGACTACATTCGGGGCGTTTCTCCAAGCAAATGACCTAGCTCCCCCAATGTGACGGACTGACGCCATAGGGGCTTCTTGGCCGGGCACCCATGCCGAGACTGCGGAAGAAGCCGACGCGTGACTAACCGAGGCAAACGAACCGATGGACATTGCCACCAAGCCCGCCCGGTGAGGAGGCCGTTAGGGGCTCGGCTCAATCAGCCTCTGGGAAGCGCAAGGAAGAGGAGCCCGAGGATCTCAACTCCCGAGGGCAAAAAGAAGAAGAAAAGACAAGAGCCGCAAGGGCAAGGGCCATGCCGCCCAAGCGACGATGAAGACATGGTGGCCGCGTCGACCGCAGGCCCCGCCCCGCCACAAGAAACCTTTGGACGACATGCTCAAGAAGCCGCGCTGCAACCATAGCTTCCTACAAGCATGCCCGGGGGAGGCAAGAAGGTACGCCAACATTTTCAAGCTTCCGCCATCCCCGAGGGCGAGGAGGAAGAGGCTCCGAGGGTGGCTTAAGGGCAACAAGGAGTTCCAAGGTGAACAACCGCTTTCATGATCTTCGGGCAAAGACTAAAGAATATGTCCAGGCGGCAAATGCGAAGAAGGAGCGGGGCCTGAGGTCTACGCCTACCTTGGAGCCAGCAACCCCGGCCGCTAGCAAGTGGTCGATCGTGCCATCACCTTTCGACCAAATGATCACCCCAAAGAGACATCCCCGAACCCGGGCTTACCCTACCGGTGGTGGATCCCATCATCGCCAACACTGCTCACCAAGGTCCTTATGGACGAGGGAGCAGCCTCAACCTCTGTCTTAAGAGACCCTCGATCTCCCTCGGGGTGGACAAGTCCAAGATCCCACCTGAGGGCCTTCCAGAGATTCGAGCGCCGCCCCAAGTAGCAACTTGGGCCCCTCGGCGCATTGACTTGCCGGTGCTTTGGAGACCCCTCGAACTCAAAGTGTGAGACTCACATTTGAGATTCTTGGGGTCCGGCGTACTTTCACACGCACTCCCTGACGGCCTTGTTACGCTAAGTTCATGGTCGTCTCCGAACTACACGCATTGCTTTAAGATGCCAGGGCCAAACGGTGTCATCACCATCGCCCTCACACCATCACGCATATGAGTGCGGCGTAGAGAGCATGGATACCGAGGCACTTCCGGCCATTGCCGAGGCACCTATCGCCGACGCTAAAAGAGCTTTTGACGAAATCACGCATCGAGCACGAGGCCAAGCGCCGCTGGAACTTCCGAGCCCCTCCGGCACAAAAGAAGGTCCCACTCGATCCCAAGAACCCGAAGGAGAAGTCGCCGACCATCACCGGACCCGATCCAAAATAGGGGGAAGCGCGCAGCTGTCGAGCCTCCGTGGAACGCCCCAGACGCTTGCATGGGGACCCCTGACATGTGTGTTGGTATTTCTAATGTCACTAACTAGTAATGGCGTCGTGAATGAATATCGATGTTGCTCGTGATAAAACTAAAAGAAAAATAATTCATTGCGCCTCATAGTATATCTCGAAAAGGTTGTCATCCCTATAGTTAAACTACTAATATGCAAGGAATAAAAATATTCGCACTATGCCTTGATAACTCTTTTTTAATAAGTCAATAAACAATTATAACTGGTATCTCTCAAGCTTACGTGTATGAATATACCATTGTAGCATTTTTAACCGAGAACCGTGTGTTGAATTTATATTCTACCACAGAAAAAGAAGTCTACTATCGTGAATTAACTATGCATAGGTGTATCTAAAACATCTTTAATCATCTAATCATCTCGTGTGCAAAGCTTAAGTGTTAAACTTATCAATTACTTAAAACAGTGGATCAAAGTTCACAATAAAGATAATGGTAAAGTTCTCGATAAATAGATTCAACCAAAGTCATATCTAAGTGGGCTTAAAATAGAAAGTGTCAAAACAAAGGGACGATAGCATTCATAGGCTAGCTAGCATTAGAAACTCCAATATGTAACTCTAAACTATAAGTTAGATCTACTCAATTAGTGCAATACATCTAACAATCATCTAAGAAAGACTAATTAAATCCACACGGTGACGTAATCCGCGGAAGACTAAGGCAAAACTTAGAACAACCCGAATAATATCATCCGCTAGGCCTACATACCGGGATGGATTGCAAAGGACTCAATGGTGCCGCCACCACCACGATCTACCACACCTAACTCCGGCACATAGGGTAAACGCAGTAAATAAGATCTAATCACCACGATTACATCATCTCTACCACTCACCTTCCGATCTAGATGATGAGCTTATACCTAATCCATGCATGAACATAACAAAGAATTCAACTATGCTAAACGTAATCAAAGTAAATACTAGAACAAATAATCTCGAATATAAACATGATCAAGATATTCATATTAAGAACGGTTCGAACTTGAAGACTACTTACAATGAAGAACTTACAAGAATCGAGGCCTGATCTTTGAGCCGGCCTCCCACGATCCGATGGATTTCTCCCTTCCTACTAGTTCTAATCTTTGATTGCTACTCTTCCTAAAGCGATGTTTCTACAAATAAGTGGGATATGACTTGGATCTTGAAGCGTTGTTTCGAATTCGAGAACTTGATGATCCGGGAAGGGGGGTCTAGGGTCTCTTTTATATAGTCCTGAGGAGGTGCCGTGTGTTGATCTTGATCCATCTCGCGTTTTACCGAACACGGATCTGATCAAACCGACATTAAAACAACCGGTTTAGATTGTGTCTTAGAGGCGCGCGGAGGAAGGTTCGGAGACGTGGCTGCCTTGGCGAACAGCAGGCCGATCGGCCTTAATATTGCCGGATCGGCCTGTGCAGGTGGGGTCCACCCCGGTCTCGCGTGCGCGCCGTGGGGGTTCTCGGAGTCTTCTAGATGATGTTTTCTTCTCGGTGTCAAGTTTGGTCCACGCCGAGTAACTGAGCCTTCTAGAGTCTTTCTGAGTTGATTGCTACGCCGCTGTAGTCGCATCGCTCGCGAATCCCCGCCGTTTTTCCTTTTAGTCCCTCGCACTACAACATTACAAAAACCGATGGAAATATGTTAGTGACCCCCTATTCTAGGTTGTTATTATTATTTATACCCCCCTTTCTCATGTTTATTTGATTAATAATTTTATATGATAACAAGTGTCAACAACATGCCGCATACCGAGGGATGTCGCTGGAGCACTCCCCGCAGACATCCGCCGGGTTTCAAAGCTGCCACGCAGCGCTATGACGCTTTTGATGACGCCAAGCCGAAGATCATCGCTTAGGAGAGATCCACAACTGGAGGCCGGATTTATAAAAAAGAAGTATTCCATCCCGAGTGGCTAGCTAATCCCCAGATAGTAGAGAAAAAAAGAATGGAAATGGCGATGTGTGTGGACTACACTAGTTCAACAAAGCATGTCCAAAGTTCTTTCCTTGCCTCAATCGCAATTAAATTCGTCGGGCTCCACGGCGGGATGCTAAACGCTTGTCCTTTCTTGACGCATACTCCTGCTATCACCGCATCAAAATGAAAGAGTCCCACCAAACCGCTACTTCTGTTCATAACACCCTTCGGGATGTATTGCTGTCACCATACCCCTTCGGCTGAGGAACGCCGGGCGCAACATACCAACGATGCATGCAAATCATCTTCGGGAACCCATCGGATCTGGATAGTTGAGGCGCATTGCCGATGACATTGTGGTCAAATCCAAGAAAAACGCCTGGATTCGCGGGAGACTGGGAAACCTTCGAAAGCCTAAAGAAGAAGGGGAGTCAAGCTCAACCCCGAGAAGTGCGATTCGTTCCCCGAGGATGTTGTTGGGCTTTATCGTTTTCTCAACGAGGCATCGGCAAACCCAACCAAGGTGGATGCAATCACCAAGATGGGCCCGGATCCGAGACCTCAAGGGGAGTGCGTAGGTCGCTGGGGCTGCCCGGGCCACTAAGGTGTTTATCTCACGCCTCGGGAGAAGGGCCCTCTACCGACTCCCTTCAGAGGTCCGTGCTTTTGCCGACTCCGAGGCCGAGAAGCCTCGCAACCTCAAGAAACTCTCGACGCAACCTAATCGGGTCCTCGTACCGGTCTGTATTAGAAACCTTACTCTTATACGCCACCGCCACTACCTGTGGGCCAAGGTGGTCGAGTAGAGCTGCCGGGAGGAGGGGCACACGTTGCCGCTCAACGCCTGCTTACTTCCATCGCCTGAAGTGCTTTCCGACACAAAGACAAGGTATTCGCAAATGCGTAAAACTACCGTATGCCATCGCATTAACATGTAGCGAAGCTTCACTACATTTCCTCAAGCGCACTCGTTGCAGGTGTCCTCGCTTCCTGGGAGATTCTCCAAAACCGAGAGGCCAGCCGAAGAGTGGGCGAAGTGGGCGGTGGAGCTCATGGGCGAAACCATATCGCTTCCTCGCCGCGAAGGCGATCAAGTCCCAACCTTGCCGACTTTGTGGTCAATGGACCGATATACGTTTACCCCCGCACTCCATCCGTGCCGAGTGTCGACCATGTTCTTCGACGGATCCATGATGAAGACGGGCGCGGGGCGGATTGTTCTTCATCTCACCTCTCTGGGGTTCACACGAGGTATGCCATTCGCTGCATTTTCCTCGCTCTCCCAACAACGCCGCAGAATACGCAGGGCCGTCAATGGTCTCTCGACGCCGCGACCTCGATCCGACGGTTGGAAACCAGGGGATTCAGTTTCGGTCATCGATCAAGTCATGAAGGCCTTCGCGTACGTGGACTCGAAGATGGAGGCGTGATCGCCGAGAAGTGCGCTAAGCCGGAGGAAAGATTCCATGGACTCGAGCACAAAACACATACCAAAGTTATAATGAGGCCACGGACGCTTTTTTGCCAAGGTCGCAGCAACCCGGAGGTATCGTTTCCGAATCTTGCTACCCGAGATCTCAACGAACCCCTACAAGTACATACCCTTGGAAATACCCGGGGTCAAGAAGGTGCTGTGCCTGCAGTGCCACGCCCGGGCAATGACGGCCGCACCCGCCTCGACCGAGGAAGCCGGGCCGTTGGAGTACCTCTATCCGAGATGATGCCCGAGGACAAGACCGGCTCGCCACGGCCCGCGGGCCAAGTCCTTTGCGCTAATTGGAGAAAAGGGAACTCTACAAGAGAGGAGCTCGAGTGTACATGGCATGCATACCGGCTACCAAGGCAAAGAATTGCTCAAGACACACACCGAGGGAGTGCGGGTCACCACGCCCTCGAGGACGCTTAGTCGGTAAAGTCTTCGTACAAGGCTTCACCGCCTCTACGGTACGGGACGCAAATCAAGTCGCGGCGCGACTCGCAAGAATGCCACTACGCCACTGCCAGACGCATCTCCAGTTCAAGCACGTGAAACCATACCACTTACGTGGCCATTTGCAAAGGTGGGGACTTGGATGGCGATTGGACCCCTCAAAAGGGCGCCCGAGGACACACCTCCACGCTTCGTCGCCATCGACAAGTTCTCCAAATGGATTGAAGCCCTAATCTGCAGAACCTCACACGTGGGAAACGGTGAAATTCTTTTTGAGGATATCATCTCCTCGCTTCGAGTCCCCGAACTCCATCATCACGCGACAACGGAACCAACTTCGTGGGGAAGAAATTTTGACTTTTTGTGACTACTATGGTATCCGGTCGATATTTCGGGCCGAAGTCACCCAAGACCAACGGTCAAGTGGAACCAAGAACGGCATGATCCTCGCAAGGGCTCACTGACCGCCAACGAGATGATCCCTAAAGGGCCTGCCGGAATTTTCAATCGCCTAAACCAAGATGGCAAGAGGTGGTACCAGGAGCTACCATCGGTTCTATGGAGCCTTCGAACGGTTTAAAAGCCGAGCCACGGATTTCCCTCGCTTCTTTTTCTAGTCTATGGAGCCGAGGCAATCCTCCCCACGGACATAGAATACGGGTCCCCGAGATCAAGGAGCCTACACCGGAGCAAGGCAACCAGGGCGAGGCAAGACCCATAGACCAAGTTGACGAGGCCCGAGATGTTGTGCTCTTGCACTCACGAGATATCAAGAAATTTCAGCGAATATCACGTTTCGCCGTTGAAACCTCGAGCTCCAAGTCAATGACCTCGCGGTCAGCGCCTGAAAACCGCACAACAAAGGGCGCCACAAGCCATGCCATCGTGAAGCGGGCTTACTATCAGCTAAGCACAAGGCCCGGACCATAAGCTTAAGAACGAAGGGCTTAAATCTACCCAACGCTTTGGAACATAGAACAGCTACGTCGCTTCTACCTTAAATTCGCGCACTAGAAGTCAACACTGTTTTTTTTTCAATAAAAGATCCACATCTTTAGAAAAAAGTACTTCATGTGCCTTAAGGAGTCTTAGTCTCGTCCAAAACAAGACTAAAACTCCCCTGGGCTACATCGGGACCCCCTCGGGGACCCCTCCCTCCTCCTCCTTTTTCTTTTTTCTGAAACTTTTTTCAAATAAAAGTTCTCGCGGCAAGACCAGATCGATTGTTTAAGTCATGAGGGTCGCGACACGCCGGAAAATCCTAAGTAAGATAGCCAACCAAGCTGGTACTCCTCGGCACCAAAGTGTCTCGCTATCTTACAAACGGAGAAATCCCAAGCAAAGTAGCCGATTAAACGGGATTGCCGAGGCACCTGCGGCTCACTACCTTGCGAAGCGATAAGGCAAGCAACCTCGCCACACAATAAAATATGAAATCCGAGGAACGCAACCTTAAAACATAAGTGTACTGTCAAGGCTACGCATCTCGGGCGGCGCCATTGTTTATACACATCCATCTTACAAGCTCCAATCTTTTTCATGCAAGGAAGGATCAAGGGGCAAGGGAGGCCTCTATCTACTTGCGCCTCACCGCCAAATGAGGAAGCCAGAGATGAGCAAATACCGGGCGGGCCGCCCTCTCTCTCTCCCGAGGAAGGCCGGGTTCCATCGGGCGCGTTCTTCGACGTGGCGTCCACCATCTCCGTGTCCGCCTCATAAGTGGACTCTATGGGGGAGTAGGGGGATACACCTCGCCCTCGGCGCGAGGACGCAGTCGCGCGCCATCCACGAAGTCATATGACTTTGGGTCTGGCGGCGCGGGCGACCCTCTCTCGGGCGGATCAAACCCCTCGTCATCGGAGCCGGTGAAGAAGCTCGCGCGCACCGGCCCAGCCGCCGCGCGACTCCATCGGGAAGTGGAGCGACTCACCGCTGTGCATGTGCGTAAATGCTAGTCAGGCGCTCCGGAGCTTTCGACCAAGAAATCCACCACACGGGCGCCAGCGATCAAGGCGAGCCGAGGGCCCAACTCGGGTTGTCCGCCCCGAACGACGCAAGTCCGGACAGGCCCCTTCCAACTCCCCGACGCGACTTCGCCTCCCTCGCCCAGGGCTAAAGCGGGCTATCGTATTCACTCGGCCTTGTCCCGATCCCTCCGCCTCCGCAACGACTCACCAAGACAATATCGAGGCGAGGCGGCGAATCAAAGGTGACAAAGCTTTACGCAGTGGAATAAGACGCATCTTGGCACTTTCGCTGCCACCAAAGATGACGCTATGTCGGCCGCAGTTTTACCTTTTGGAGCTGGTCCTTTCCTTCCCCGAGGGCTTTCCCCTGACGCCAGCTCTCGACTGCGCGGGCGCTTAGGGCGTTGCACATCTCCTCGCCGCTTCGCCTCCTCCTGACCTGCCCCGCTGGTCATGGGCCTCCCCAAGGGCCTGAGAGCGCGCTTGGTGTCTCGAAGTCTTGGCTGATCCGAAGCCATCTCGCCACCAAAATTGCCGCTCTTGGACCTCGCCTTGACAAGCCTCGGCCGCTAGGGGCCTGCCGCTGATTCCTCTCTCGACGAGGGCGTAAGTCGAAGTCTCGGGCTCGGGCCTCGGGTCAACTTTGACCTCGAAGCCCGCCCTTCTGGGCTGCTCAGCTTAGGGACGTGTTCCGGCGTAAGGAGCTCGACCTTTCCCGGGGACGGTTTACCTTGAGAGTCTCGCAACGACAATACCGGTCATCAAGACACAAGCACTAAGGACATGCAGCGGGGACGCTTATCAAGATATTTCTACCAAGGCCGACTCCTCCGCGGAGACGGGCCGTTATGGCTCTCCCGATCGCTAGGCCCGGCGCCCATCGATGGATCTCGCCATGAGTCCTCCACGCCAGGACTTCGGAGCGGCCGCCGATCACCACGGGCGGCAGTGACCCCCGAGCGCCGCTACCCAAGGTCAATGGGGACCGCCTGCTGGGTTGGATCCTCGGGGAACACCGTGATCCACCGCAGCTCCCGCAGCCTGGGAACCCAAACCAAAGAGAAGTCCGTGGGGGCCTCCGGAGCTAATCACTGCACCGCCTCGGGCCATGGCTTTAAGACGACGCTGGAGGGCCGCCGCGTCTCTAGGGACACGGAGCAGCTGGAAGTCGGGGTTGTACGCTCATGTGCCCTCGGTCGAAGCGCTGCAGCAAGCGATGGGGCTTGCGCTGCTTCCCTCAAGGCCGAAGAGCTCTCCTCGCGAAATCCCCGAACAAAGGGGACCGCCTCGGGTGGGCGGGCGGCACGACCTTTCCTCGGGCGACGCCACTTGCTCCGCATCGAAGCCGGTGTCCAGAGGGCGCCGCCAAGTCCTCCGCGGTCGACACCATACGGCTGGACGTACCAACCCACCACGCCGCTATGGGCTCTGCACCGCCCGGGCGCTGCCTCGTGATCGGGTTCGGGACCCACTCTACCTGGGCCTGGGCGCGCCACTGCAGGACGCGACGCAGTGTCGTGAGGCATCTTCACGCCGACTCTCGGCCTCGGCACGGCGAGGATCGAAGGCTAGCCTTCGTGGCCTTCGTGTATAACGGCAGCCCCGCTTCTAAGGCCCAAAGACACGCCAAGACAAGGCAACCATACGCCGTAAGAAAATCAAGATTGCAGCGGCAAACGAAACTCACGGTGCCTCGGAGGGAATCGCCTCGGCGCCGACGTAGTGTCTCGACGGCCGCGACCCGGGCGTGACACTTGACGCCGCCGCTGCCGCCGCTACTGACGCCAGACGATGCGGATCGTGATCGCGTCGCCGGCTCGCCCCTCTCGAACCGCACTTCGCGACGCCGAGGTACTCGGGGGCACGAGGCGCCGTTCTCCCTTCGGCCTCGCCCGCACGCCGAGGTGCCGACGCGGGCTAACACCAATGGTCCCCGAGGACTCGGCCGAGGAGCCCTCGGGCAAGACGGGGTGCCGTACCGTCTACGCCTCGCTCGGCTCGCTCATATCGAGTCCCGACCGACCGAACCCCATGGCTCTGGCCTATCCGAAGCGTCACTGCCGCCGCCGACGCAGTTCACATAGAACTCATCCTCCCGTTGTCGCCCTCCCCTGTAGTCGAGGTATCGCGCCACTCTCGCCTCGCCTTCGCTAGCCCGCCGCGCCGCGAGCCACGTTCCTCTTCTTCCTCCTTCTTCGCTCGGGCCCTCGCAGCTCGTTCCCGAGCACGGTTCGCAGCCTCGGCGGTCCGGCGCCCAACTCGTACAGAGGAGGGGAGTCCCGTAGTTGAAATGACCCCCGTGGAGGAGGAAAAAGTGAGAACCGCCATGGCAATAATGCACCGGGCAAAGTGCGACACCGGTTGTGAAGTACCGCACTGTGAGATATACCGTCGTGGCGCATGGGGATCTCGGGATATATGTGCCGGGCGCGACTCCCTGGGCCGCTTCCCTCACCTCTCGCCGTGCCACGGAAAGTAGATACCCGACATCCGCACGCTGCCAAGACTCGACAGCGCCATCTTGCACATGAGCGTGGGATCATCCATCACCGCAAAGAACCGACGGCGAAAGGCGCAACTACGGCGTTATCTGGCATCCTTCCCGGCCGCAGGATCACCGTGCCCTCCAACCGCATGGTGATCCTCCGGAGGGGACTCCGCCTACTTCGCTGGCGATAAATATGACCCGCTGCGTACGCTGAAGCGCTGCTCTATCGCTATGAGGTAGAACCACCGATCCCGCCACTTTGTTCGAGGAGGTGAGCTTGATAGATGTACCCATCAGCTCGTTCGCCCTCGCTCGCGCCTCGCGACGGACTTGGAGCGACGCCACAACCTCCAACGGCCAAGAACGCCCGTACGTGCTCGCCGCGCTCACCGGAGCGTAGCGGGTAAGGTCCGGCCTTTGAAGAACCAGCTAAACTGTGAGGTCCTACGCGCGCTCGATCCTCGTGAATCCTCGCCGTAGGGTGACGGGCGATGGCGGCCTCCTCGAGCATCGAAGTTCAGAGTGCGACATGGTGAAGCTCGACTTCATAGTGGTAGTGGAGGATCGCCTCGGAGCGAACCACTCGGCCGCATGCCCCGCAAGCCGCTGCTCGATGAAAGATCCATCGTCGCTCACCTACGAAGCCGGGTCACGCAGGGTTAGGCTGCTCGCCCGCCCAATCGAGTAATCCACTCCGCCGCCGCCGGCATCGCGAGAGGAGCCCTTCCTCGACTCGCGCGGTTTTCTTCCGGCCGCCGCCGCATCTTCGCCACGCTCGGCATCTGACGTAGCACTCTCCTCAAGGCCAAGGCCGCCGCCACCGCCGCGCTCATGGATGAAAAGGGAGACGGCAAGGGTGGCAACCAGCTAGGCAACGGACCGCGAGACGAAGCGAAGGCAAGTGAATCTCCCCTTAATCTCTCCCACACCGCTTCTATCTCGTGCGCGTCAGAAGAAGGCAAGCAGAAGGCGCGGGCGGCGAGCAAGTGAGCACGCATCCGGCCGCGTACTCGTCGCATGAGATGTAGGGAAGGGAAGGCAAACCACGTAGCGCTCGAGGCAATCGAATCCCACTCGAGTGGACGCCCACGCATGGAACGCGAAACCGCGACATCCAACGCTCAGCCGCTGCGGGAACCAAGCCATGGGCGCACGCACCTTGACGGCACGCTCGCCCACCTCCGCCTCGACAGTAGCTACGTGGCCACGCCCCATCGGACTTGAATGCGTACGCCCTCGAAGTTAATATAAATATATCGGCTAACAATAAGGAAAACAACGGCAACGACAGGTACGTGTTAGTTAGCTACACATCTTGATTAAGAGCAGATACCTAGAAATCGGGAAGAAGGGCAGCAAAGCACGGAGGACGGAATAACAGAAGAACCCGCATCGTTCGACGACACCGCCATGGGCTGCAAGACTCAAACACCTGCATCTTCTCGCGATCAAGCGCCAGTAAACGATCCACCACATTCTCTTGGGATGTCCCTATTCCAAGGAAGTGTGGCACATTGTCCTACATCGCTGCCTACATCTACTGCAGGTCGTAACAATCACGGGAAGAGAACTTCATGGAATGGTGGTTGCGTGAGCTTTAAAGCAAGTACCCAAATTAATCCGCGAGGCTTTGATTCGTGTTCTTCCTGGTCGGGTGGTTGCTTTGGAAAGAGCGAAACTCCAGAACTTTTTGACTCCGCAGCTTCTCGCCTCCGCTGCGCCTGGCCTTGCAGATCAGAGATGAGGCATCAAGGTGGTGCCTTGCCGGTAAACAAGAGGCTAGCGGAGCTCCTTGGGTAGCAGTGGGCGCCTAGCTCATGTAGGCTTCAGCTTGGTTGCCTCCTGTCGCACATTTGTTAACAATGTAATCCAATGTCTTGTATCCAGTAGCGAATAGGTCGCCTTCGGTAACGATTGTTACCGAAACTTTATTTTGTACTCTCTCTACTTAATGAAATACGCGGCAACGGCGTGGTCACCAAAAAAAGTCAATGTATTATTACCAAAAAAAAAAAAAAAACTCTGATTCCCTCCAATCTCATTGCGGAATGTACACGTCGCAATGGGCCACGCACAAACTGTTCTCACTGTGGGCCTGCATTCCATTTCTCGGCCGTGTTCCACACGTAGAGGCCCGGCCAATTCTTATGTGTTCCTCTATTTTTTTCCTCCTCCCTTGTTGGCCAATATCACAGCCAAACCACTGATTGCCATCATCAGTACGGGCTCGATGATCTTGTCTATGGTGATGCTGATGCTGATTAAAAGTGATTTCAATTTCTTATGGAGATCTAAAATGGCCAATACTTTTTTTTTAAAAAAGGCACAATTATACATAATTTTTTTCTATTTCTGTACTCTTGTTTATTGGTATAATATACAATGGTACAATTACATATCTTGACCTTATTCTTAACAACGATGTCGGGGACCAAAATATTGGGCCTCGAGACATTCTCAAACTATGAGAATTTGCTGGCCTGCCAAGGCCCAAGTAAAACCCAGCCCGCTATCATCCCGCATGGATGGACGGGCCCCGACGAACGATGGACCAGGCCTTTGAGCCACGACGTTTACATGACGACGGAGCAGCCCACCTAACGGCCCACGAGCGGCCCGAATGGAGTCATCACGACGCACAAGAGCTTATTACGCCACGAAGGACAAGGTCAAGGACCTCTACCGAACAACGAACCACGGCGCGCTCCACGCCGACCGCAGAAGCCAAACCATGGCTCGGCTCGACCTCGCGCCTCCCCTCCGCCCGAGGCTGGCCTAGCTCACCAGCCCCTCGGGAAATTCTCCGATTCGGCCCCGAGGGTGGCCTAGCTCACCACCCACGGGCGCAAAAATCCTCCTCCGCCCGAGGGAGACCAGCTCTCCATCCTCGGGTGTGGCAGCCCACCAGCTCTGCCTCGGTCGCCAACCCTCGGGCGTGGGAGGTTCCGTCCCGAGGAAGGGAAACCACCGCATTCACGCGGTCGCGTGAGGTGCAAGGCGCCAGTGCCATCGATTTACGCCCACCAAATCGACCGAATCACCTCCCCAATCCGACCGATGGGACACAATGCCGAGGACCAAGTGACGTGTTACACCACCCGGCACGGGAACCAAGGTGACACTGTTCACTTCCCAGAACATCGCCAAAACGCCACGTAGGGCCAGACCTCGGCACTTGACACGCACGGCAACAACCACCGGACCGCCCGCCATGCGGACCGGGAGGGACGCCCCACAGACCCGGGCCGCGCCAGGGGCGGCACGCCCACCATCGGATCTCGACGCGTGCTTCGCCGGCGCAACGCCCAAGCCCGCGCCTCGGCAACGCGACATGCAACCGGTGCAGCCTCGGGAATTAGCCACCTAGGCAACCACCAATGTAAACATTATCTCTCCTTCTCCTATAAAAGGGGGAGTAATGTCCCATTAGAGGGGGTTCGATTCGATTCGGTTAGATTCGACTCAATCCCACTTTCAACTCCGGTTCACACGGAGAAACCGCTCACCACATCCACCGCAACCACGATCGTGGGGCTTGAGACCGCTTCTCTCCCACACGACCGCCACTCAGAACCCTACCGCAGCTCACCTTTGAGCACGAGTAACACGAGCGTGACGCACCCCGCGCTGGACGGAGAGCCCCGTTGGCCTGAACCAGATAAACCGCCCCGTGTCCGTGTCCGCCTTTGCGCCACGCCATCGAGGGGGAGGCACGCAGCCTACAAATTTTTGTATTGCCGGCACCGGGCGCCCCCGCCGAACCGCCGACGCTTGGCACGCTGTAGGGCACGCTGTGTGCAATCCACATCTCCACCAACCTCATGGCGGCCCGCCTTCGCTTCACCCTGCCGCCGGAGCACGGGCCCGCCGCTGAACTCCACCGTTTTTCGAACGCCGGCATTCGCGGACGCCGGCCACCACTTCACGAGATGATCCTTCTCGCCGGATCTACCGGCCGAGGAAGAGCAGCATCGCCACCACGGCGTGCCCACCATCACGTCCGTCGCGCGAGGCGGGCAAGGCGAACCACCAGCGCAAGCAAGGCGCTACCAGCAACGGATACGAATCCGGCCGACATCTCCCCGGCCGACTCGCAGAGAAGGGGGCCTGTGAACCCTAGGCCTCGGAAGATCCGTACCGGTGTCCACACGTGGGAAGGATGCCCCGAAACCCTAATCATCGGAAAATGCCTCCTCCTCCTCATACCGAGGGAGTCCCGTGAATCCACGCAGCACTAAACCTCGCCAAAGCCTTCGAAGAGCACGGGCCAGCCTCCCGGGCTGTTCCACAGAACGCTACCCCATGGATATGCACTCGCAGAGGAGCGCATCCTTCAGAGGATGCGGGACTCCCCCCCGCCATGCCACCTCCTGGGTTCGATTGGGGGCCTGACCCAGAACGAGGGACTCGCCTACCACCCAGAGAACGTAAACTTCATCCAAGCATTCGGCGCTCCTTGCACCGACGATGAAGACGAATACTATGACCCCACGAGGGAATGCTTCAACGTTGAAGTCCCGCCGCAAGATGGGCAGTTCCACCGACGCGGTCCAGCGAGGACGACGGACGTGCCGCCATGGCGAGGCCCCCCGCACCAAGCCTCGCCCCCTCGCCCAGCCGTAGTAGCCACAGCAACAGCCCGGCCGTAACGCACAACCGCAAGACTTTGCAGAACCGGATTCGGGGGAACTACGCCTTCGACTCTAATCGAGCGGAACATTCAATGGGAACAGCCTAGCGTGGGCCAGCCCCCAGAGCACCTCGTGCCCCCCGGAGGCGGTGATCGTTACGCCAATGGAGCGCCACACCTTCCCGACATTGCAGCCCCATTCAACCGAAAGCAAGCCTCGAACGTAGCGGGCGGCAAAGCCATGCTCGTGACGCGAGATGCCCGAGCCCTCTCGCCGCCGAGGGAAGACGATTCGGAAGGCCCGCGGCATCTCCCTTGATAGGCAGCAGCCGTACAACAGGTGGAGAGTTCGGCCTCCAGAGATCGGCCGCGACATCGCGGCGACGAGGAGAGTCCGGACAAAGCCGACGGGGCCTCAGCCCAGAAAGCAAAGCCGGCCTCGGCAAGGCCACCGAGCGCCCACGCACGACCGCAGCAACCGTCCTGTCTCGGATCGCATGGAAGACCCCCGCCAAGACCGTCACCGAGGGCACCCGACCTCAGGGACGAGATCGAGCGCAACGAGCACGCTGGGCGGGAGGCAGCCCACTCGACCGCTGGACGATTCCCCATGCACGCCGGGAAGACCGAGGGTACTCCCCAGAACCTCCCGGGCCGCAGGCTTTCACAAGGGACATCAGGAGAGCACTACCCCAGACACGTTTAGGCCACCTAGCCACCTTTGAGAAATATACGGGAGAAACTCGTCCCGAGGTATGGCCGGACGACATCGACCGCCCGCCGCCATTGGGCACATGATGACAAGGTGATAATCGTGAACCCCCCCTGCATTCTCCGGAAGTCCGCTGTAGCTTGGCTGGAACACCTTCCGCCCAACCTCATATCCAACTGACAGATTTGGTGAGGACCTTCAAAGGCAACTTCCAAGGCACGCATCTACGCCCGAAATTCCTGGGACCTTCGAATCGCCGACAAAAAGTCCGACGAATCCTTGCGCGACTACATCCGGGCAAGCCCAAGCAATGGACCGAGCTCCCCAATGTGACGGATTCGACGCCATAGGGGCCTTTGGCCGGCACCTCATGCCGAGACCTCGTGAAGAAGTGGGGCGCCGACTCCAACCGAGGCAAACAACCGATGGACATCGCCACCAAGTTCTCGCCAAATGTGAGGAGGCCGGGGGCCTGCTCAATCAGGCTCGGGCAAGGGAAGCGCGAGGAAGAGGAGCCCGAGGGATCTCAACCCCGGGAGAACAAGAAGAAGAAGAAGAAGGATAAGAACCGCAAGGGCAGGGCCATGCCGCCCAAGCGATGATGAAGACATGGTGGCTGGGGGCCGACCGTAAGGGCCCCCGGCCCCCGCCACAAGAAACCTTCGACGACATGCTCAAGAAGCCGTGCAGAACCATAACTTCCCCTGGCCAAGCATACCCTCGGGAGTGCAAGAAGGTACGCCAACATTTCGCCAAGCTCAAGGCCATCCCCGAGGGTGAAGGGGAAGAGGCTCCCGAGGGTGGCGCCAAGGGCAACGAGGAGTTTCCGAAGGTGAACAATCGCTTCATGATCTTCGGCGGCAGCACCAAAGAACATGTCCCCAGGCGGCAGCGCAAGAAGGAGCATCGGGAGGTCTACGCCACGGAGCCAAGAACCCCGAAGCCGCGCAAGTGGTCGGATCAGGCCATCACCTTTGACCAGCCGGATCACCCCAAAGACATCCCGAACCCGGGGGCTTATCCGCTGGTGGTGGATCCCATCATCGCCAACACTCGGCTCACCAAGGTCCTTATGGACGGAGGGAGCAGCCTCAATCTTATCTACGAAGAAACCCTCGACCTCCTCGGGTGGACAAGTCCAAGATCCGCCCCCGGAGGGCCGGCATTCAATGGCGTCGTCCCCGGCAAGCAACTTAAGCCCCCCGGCAGATTGACTTGCCGGTGTGCTTTGGAGACCCTCGAACTTCAAAAAGCAGGAGACTCTCACATTTGAGATTCTTGGGGTCCGCGGTACTTACCACGCACCCCTCGGACAGCCTTTGTTACGCCAAATTCATGGTTGTTCCTGAACTACACGTACCTCAAGTTTCAAGATGCCGGGGCCAAACGGTGTCATCACCACTGGCCCCTCACACCATCACGCATATGAGTACGATGTAGAGAGCGTGGAGTACGCCGAGGCGCCGCCATTGCCGAGGCACTCATCGCCGACGCGAAAAGGAGCTTTTGACGAAATCACGATCGAGCACGAGGCCAAGCGCCGCGCGGGAACTTCGAGCCCTCCGGCACAAAGAAGGTTCCACTCGATCCCAAGAACCCGGAGGAGAAGCTGCTGACCATCAGCCTCGACCTCGATCCAAAATAGGAAGCAGTGCTCGTCGACTTCCTCTCAGGCGAACGCCCAGACAAGTATGGGGACCCTCGGACATGCCGGGCATACCGAGGGATGTCGCCGAGCACTCCCTAGACATCCGGCCGGGCTCAAAGCCACACGCAGCGCTTTTGCGACGTTTCGATGACGCCAAGCGGAAGATCATCGGCGAGGAAATCCACAAGCCTGCTGGAGGCCGGATTTATAAAAGAAGTGTTCCATCCCGAGTGGTTAGCTAATCCCGTATTAGTAGAGAAAAAGAATGGGAAATGGCGGATGTGTGTGGACTACACTAGTCTCAACAAAGCATGTCCGAAAAGTTCTTTTCCTTTGCCTCGAATCGACCAAATTGTCGACTCCATGGCGGATGTGAAACGTTGTCCTTTCTTGACGCATATTCCGTTATCACCGTGATCAAAATGAAAGAGTCCGACCAGCTCGCGACTGCTCATAACACCCTTCGGGATGTATTGTACCTCACCATGCCCCTTCGGGCCGAGGAACGCCGGGCGAACATACCAGCGATGCATGCAAATCATCTTCGGGAACTCATCGGGCGGATAGTTGAGGCCTACGCCGATGACATTGTGGTCAAATCCAAGAAAACA
Source organism: Hyparrhenia diplandra (assembly GCA_015847255.1). NCBI lineage: Eukaryota > Viridiplantae > Streptophyta > Magnoliopsida > Poales > Poaceae > Hyparrhenia > Hyparrhenia diplandra. The sequence goes on from JADLZK010010908.1 coordinate 43,847, forward strand.
TCGGACCTCGTGGGAGACCCTGGGGAAACCTTCGAGTGCCTAAACAAGAAGGAGTCAAGCTCAACCCCGAGAAGTGTATTCGGGGTTCCCCTGTGGGATGTTGTTGGGCTTTATTGTTGTCTCAACGAGGCATCGGCAAACCCAACCAAGGTGGACGCAATCACCAAGATGGGTCCGATCCGAGACCTCAAGGGAGTGCAGAAGGTCATGGGCTGCCTGGCTTCACTAAGCAGGTTCATCTCACGCCTCGGGGAGAAGGGCCTGCCCCTCTACCGACTCCTTCGCAAGTTCGAGCGCTTTGCCCGACCCCGAGGCCGAGAAAGCCCTCGGCAACCTTAAGAAACTCCCCGACGAACCCACCGGTCCTGGTACCGCTAACTCAGAGAAACCTTGCTCTTATACGCCACCGCCACTACCCAGTGTGGTCAGCGCGGTGGGTCGAGTAGAGCCGCCGGGAAGAGGGGGGCACACGCTGCCAGTTCAACGCCCCGCTTACATTTCATCAGTGAAGTGCTTTCCGACACAAAGACAAGGTATTCGCAGATGCAGAAACTACTGTATGCCATCGTATTTCAACGCTGAAGGAAGCTTCGTCACTACTTCCTTGCGCACCCGCTGCCGTGGTGTCCCTCGCTCCCCTCGGGAGATTCTCCAAAACCGAGAGGCCACGGAAGAGCGGCGGGGGGCGGTGGAGCTCATGGGTGAAACCCTGCCGTTGCTCCAACCCCCGCAAAGTTTATCAAATCCCAAGTCCTAGCCGACTTTGTGGCTGAATGGACCGACACACACGCCTACCCCCGCACCCATCCGTGCCGAGTGCTGGACCATGTTCTTCGATGGATCCATGATGAAGACAGCGCGGGGCTGGATTGCTCTTCATCTCACCTCATGGGGTTCACACGAGGTATGCCATCCGGTTGCATTTTCCTCCGCCTCCAACAACGCCGTAATACGAGGCGCCGGGTCAATGGTCTCCTGACGCGGCGACCTCGGGATCGGACGGTTGGAAACCAGGGGGATTCGCACCGGGTCATCGACCAAGTCATGAAGGCCTCGGCGTGCCACGACCGAAGATGGAGGCGCATCGCCGGAAGCGCGCAAGCTGGAGGAAAAATTCCATGGACTCGAGCACAAACACATACCCAAAGCGTTATAATGAGGCCACGGATGAGCTTTTTGCCAAGGTCGCAGCAACCCGAGGTACTGTTCCCTCTCGAAAGTGCTTTTACCCGAGATCTCAACGAACCCCGGTCAAGTACATACCCTTTGAAATACCCCCGGGGCTCAAGAAGGCGCCCCGGGCAGGCCACGCCCCGGGCAATGGCGGTCAACCCGTTCCTCGACCGGAGGAAGCCGCCGTTGGAGTACCTCATCCGGGATGAGCTGCCCGAGACAAGACCGGCTCGCCCGGTTGGCTCGAAGGGCCAAATCCTTTGCGCTAATTGAGAAAAAAAGGGAACCCTACAAGAGAGGAGCCTCGGGAGTGTACATGCGATGCATACCTCGGTCGAAGGCAAAGAATTGCTCGAAGACACACACCGAGGGGAGTGCGGGTCACCACGCCGCCCGAGGACGCTAGTCGGTAAGGTCTCAGGCAAGGCTTCTACTGGCCCTCGGCGGTACGTGGACGCAAATCAAGTCGCGGCGCACCGCAAGGAATGCCACTTCTACGCAAGCAGACGCATCTAACCCAAGCATCGCAAAACCATCCCACTTTACGTGGCCATTTGCAAAGCAGGGGGGACTCGACATGATTAGACCCCTGAAAAGGGCGCCCGGAGGACACACTCACGCCCTAGTCGCCATTGACAAGTTCTCCAAATGGATTGAAGCCCTACCCTGGTGAACCCTCACACACAGGGGAAACGGTGAAATTTTTTGAGGATATCATCTCCCGCTTCGAGTCCCGAACTCCATCATCACGACAACGGAACCAACTTCGGGGGGAAAAAATTTTTGACTTTTGTGACGACTATGGCATCCGGTCGATACCGGCCGTAGCTCACCCGAAGACCAACTGGTCAAGTAGAGCGCGCCAACGCATGATCCTACAAGGGCTCAAGCCGAGAATTTTCAATAAGCCGAACCAGTACGGCAAGAGGTGGTACTGTGAGCCGCCATCGGTTCTATGGAGCCTTCGAACGACGAAAAGCCGAGCCACGGATTCAGCCCGCTCTTTCTAGTCTATGGGGCCGAGGCAATCCTGCCCACGACATAGAATACGGGTCCCCAAGGTCGCGAGCCTACACCGAGCAAGGCAACCAGCAAAGCAGGCAAGACTCCATAGACCAAGTTGACGAGGCCCGAGACGCTGCGCCCCGCACTCAGCGAGATATCAGCAGGCTCTGCGCAAGAAATATCATGCCAAACGGCTGAAATCTCTGAGCTCCAAGTCAACGACCCGTGCTGAAAGCCGAAAATGAGACAACAAAGGGCGCCACAAACTCACGCCACTGGAAGGGCCTTATTTCATCGCCGAAATACTAAGGCCCGGTACCTACAAACCGAGGAACCAGAAGGGCGAAATCTACCCAACGCTTGGAACATAGAACGCCTACGCCGCTTCTACTCCTTAAATTCCGCACTAGAAGTCAAACACTGTGTTTTTTTTCTCAATAAAAGATCTACATCTTTTTTATGAAAAAGTACTTTCGTGTAAACCTTAAGGGAGTCTTAGCCTCGTCCAGTACAAGACTAAAACTCCCGGGGCTACACGGGGACCCGGGGACCCCTCCTCCTTTTTTTTTTTTCAAAACTTTTTTCAGCAAAAAAGTTCTCATGCGTATACCGGATCGATTGTTTGCTGCAAGGGTCGCACACGCCAAAAAATCCTAAGTAAGATAGCCGAACCGAAAGGGCACCCCCCGGCACCAAAGTGCCCGCTATCTTACAAACGAGAAATCCCAAGCAAAGTAGCCGAAGCTAAACGGACCGGCCGAGGCACCGTGCTCACTATCTTGCGAGTGGATAAGGCAAGCAACCTGGCCACACAATAAACATGAAATCCGAGAAACGCAGCCTTAAAACTTAAGTGCACCCATCAAGGCCACATGCACTCGGGCGGCGCCTTTGTTTATACATATCCGCCTCACAAGCTCCAACCTTTTCATGCAAGGAAGGATCAAGGGGCAAGGGAGGCCTCATCTACTTGCGCCCACCACCGGCCGAGGAAGCTTTGGCATGAGCAGCGCCCTCGGCGGGTCGCTTCTCCCGAGGGTGGCGCCGGGCCGCCGGGCGCGCCTGGACGGGCGCCCACCATCTCCGTGTCCGCCCTCGTAGGTGGACTGTATGGGGAGTACGGGGACACACTCGCCTCAAAAAACGCGAGGACAGCAGAAGTCGCGGCGCCATCCACAAAGTCATATAGACTTTGGTCTTGGCGGCGCCGGGCGTATCCTCTCGGCGGGATCAACCCCCCCCTCGCCATCGGAGCCGAGGAAGAAGCCCGCCGCGACACCGCCCAGCTCGCGGGACTCCATCGGGAAGTGGGGAGCAGACCAACGCCAGGCATGTGCGAATGCCGTTCCGGAAGGCGTTCCGAGCTCGGGACCTGAGGAATCCACGACGGCGCCAGCGATCAATGCCAGCCGAGGGCCCAACCTCCGGTTGTCCGTCCCAAACGACGGCAGAGTCCCGACAGGCCCTTCCAGCTCCCCGGGCGCCGACTCCGCCTCCCGCTCCAGCCTTTTGGGCGAGCGTGGCCACGGATTCACGCCGGCCCGGGTCCCTACCCCCTCCGCTCCGCAACAACTCACCAAGACAATATCAGCGAGACGGCGAAATCAAAGGTGACAAAGCCTACCAGGATAAGATGTACCTTGGCACTTCCGCCTGCCACCAGCAAGATGACGCCATGTCGTTCAGGCGACCTTTGAGCTGGTCCTTCTCCTTCCCTCGGTTGGCCCCTCGACGCCAACCCCTCGACGCGGGTGCTTAGGGCATTGCACATTACCCGCGCTTCTTTCGCCTCCCTCCTCCTGTCCCGCGCTGCCATGAGCCTCCCGAGGCCCGAGAGATCGCCTCCGGCGGCCCTCGGGAAGTCTTGGCTCATCCGAGCCATCTCGCCACCAACAACCCCCAGCCGGGGCCCTCCCGGCCTTGACAAGCTCCGCCCGCTAGGGCCCCTGCCGCTGGGATTCCCTCTCTCGGCGAGGTGGCAAGCCGAGGTCTCGCTCCCGGGCCCCGGCCCAACCCTTCACCCCGAGTCCCGCCCAAGGGCTGCCAGAGAGAGAGAGAGAGTCAGATCGACGTTCCGGCGAAGGAGCTCCTGACCTTCGGGACGAAGCGACGGAGAGTCTGCAACGACAATACTATTCATCAAGACACAAGCACAAAAGGACATGCAGCAGGGATGGCCGCCAAGATATTACCGCGCCGACCTCCGTGAGACGGCCGGTTATGGTCCCCCCGATCCCGCTAGCCCCTCGGCGGCCCATCGACGGATCTGCTCATGAGTCCTCCACGCCAGGATTTCAGAGCGGTCATCGATCACCGCGGCGGCAGGACCCCCGGAACATCACCCAAGGTCAAGGGGGGACCGCCTCTGGGCCGGTTGATCCTGGGAATGCCGCTTTCCATCGGAAACTCCCGCATCTGGAAACCCGAACCAATAGAAGTCCAGGCCCTTCACAGCGCTGATGACCACGGGACTGTCTCCCACCATGGCCGAAGACGACGCCACCAAGGGCCGCCTCAAACCCGGGCGCTGTGGAGCGCCGGGAAGTCGGGGTTGCCGGCTCATGCGCCCTCGGGTCAGCAGCGCCGCAGCAGCGAGATTTGCGCCGTCTCCGCCACACATGAGCCCTCTTGCGAGAACTCCCGAACATGGGGACTCGCCTGGGTGGGCGGCGCACGATCTCCCCCGGGCGGCGCCACTTGCCCGCACCAGCTGGTGTCCCGCGGGCGCGACCCAAGTCCCTCCGTGTCAATCACCATCGGGCCGGGCAGCCAACCCACCATCGCCGCCATAATTGCACCCCTCGGGCGTGCCTCGGCGACGGGTCGCGGACCACCCCACTTGCCGGGGCTGGCGCCACTGTGTGACTCCGACACGGGCCGTGAGGCATCTTCACCGGCCTACACCTCGGTCGTGCGTCGGGCGGGGATTGGGCGCTAGCTCGTGGCTTTCTTGGGGGTGTGTAGCAATGAAGCGCCCCCGTTTCCTAAGGCCCAAGACACGCCGTGAACAAGGCAACTATACGCCAAGAAAATCAAGATTGCAAAGGCAAAACGAAACTCACGAAGCCCGAGGGATCGCCTCGGCGCCGACGAGGCTCGGGATGGTCGCCACCTGGCGTTCGCACTTGACGCCGCGCCGCCCCCCCGCTACGCCAGACGCTGGGTCGGATCGGGACGGGGTCGCGCCCGCCCCCGAATCCCGCATCGCGACGCCGAGGTACCTCGTGGCGGAGGCGTCGGTTCTACCTTCGGGCCCTCGCCCTCGCGACGCCGAGGTGCCGACATGGCCAACACCAATGGTCCAGAGGACTCGGCTGAAGAACCCCGCGTACGGGGTGCCGCCAGTTCCCGACACCCTCAGGCCTCGGGCTCGCTCGTAATGAAGCCCGCCCCGGTCCGGAGCCGCATGGCTTGGTCCATCCTGAGCCGCCACGTCGCCATCAGACGAGTTCACACAGAACTCATCCTCCGGGTTGTCGCCCTCCCCGGTAGTCGAGGTGTATCGGGGCGACTTCGCCCCCGTCCGCTGCCCGACCCGGCGCTTCTCGCGAGCCACATCCCCTCTTCCTCTCTCCTTCTTCAATGCCTGGGCCTCTCGCAGCTCGTTTCGAAGGTGGTTCGCAGCCCGGCGGTCGGCGTCTCAACCGTACAGGAGGAGGGGAGTCCCGTGAGTTGAAACGACCCCGTGAGGAAGAAAAAGTGAGAACCGCCATGGCAACAATACACCGGCAAAAGCAAGGACACCGGCCAAGAAGTGTTACTGTGGAGATATACCCTCGGTCAGGGCACATGGGGATCTCGGGGATGTGTTCCGGGGTGTTGGACCCCAGCGCCCTCACCTCTGGCCAAGGCATTCTGGGAAAGTGTAAGGCCTGACATCCGCACGCGCAACACATCGGCGTCAGGCGCCATCTTGCACATGAGCAGGGCGATCCATCGGGCCGGGTAAAGAACCGACGCCGTGAAAGGCGGCGACTACTTTTGGCGGGTAAAGATTCACATCCTCGGAGCAGGACCGCCTGCTTCAGGCCTTCCAACCGACGGTGATCCTCCGAGGGGGGACCCAGTTCCACTTCTGCGGGCGATGCTGAGGACCCGCCCGTGTAATGGGGAAGCTGCCTCCCATCGCTATGAGGTAGAAACCCACCGATCCTCGCCACCCCTTGTTCGAGGAGGTGAGCCTGGATAGGATGTACCCATCACCGGGTTCGGGCCTCGCTCGCCACCCGCACGGACTTGAGCGCACAACCCCCGGACACTAATGCCCCTCCGTGGCTGGCCCTGCGCCACCGATGCAGTAGTAAGGTCCGCCTTGAAGAACCACAACCGTGAGGTCCCAATGCTCGATCCCCGTGAATCCCCTCACAGAGGGTGACGAAGATGGCGCACCGAGATCGTGTTCGAGGCAGGTGGTGAAGCTCGACTTCATAGTAGTTGAGGATCGCCCGATGAACTCACCTCGCCGGGTATCCCAAAGCCACGCCGGTGAAGATCCATCGCTCACCACGTAGCCGTCACGAGGGTTAGGCCCTCCCCGCCCAACTGGAGCAATCCACTCCGGGCCGTTTGCCGCAAGAGAGACGGGACGGAGGAGCCCTTCCCGATCAGCGCTGAAGTTTCCTCCTCCGTCGCCGCCGGCCACGGCCACACGGCCGAGCACCTCCCTCGGCCAAGGCCACCACCGGCCCCGATCAAGGCCATGGATGAAAGGGAGATGAAGGGTGGCAACCGCTAGCAACCCCCGATCACACGAGAGCAAGGCAAGTGAATCTCCTCCCTTAACCCTCCCCCCCACTATCTCTATCTCCCCGATTGCTGTAGCAAGAAGGCAAGAAGGCGTATGGCGAAGAGCAAGGGGTGGAGAAACTATTCAGGAAGGCGACCCTCGTATTTATAGGGAAGGGAAGGCAAACCGCCGCCCGGGCAATCGAACCGACTCGAATGGACAGCCCATGATGGAACGGAAACCGCCATCCAATGGCTCACCGCGGTGGAACCGCCAAGGCATTAATGCACCTTGACGGTGCCCCCGATCTCCCGACAGAAGCCACAAGGCCACGTCCCATCGTACTTGAATAGGCACGCCGCCCTCGAGCGCAGCGAGGAGACGCCCGCTCCCTTCCCGTGTCAGTAAAACCGTCCAGCCATCCATACCCCCAGCAGGCGCCTGACCCTAAGGGGCAAAAGTCGGCCCGATGACTGTTCTCGCCCGGCGGAAAACCAAACGGGCTCGGGCTGACACACCCTACGCCTCCAGGTTACGGCTGGGCCCACGGGGTTTCTATAGTCGCCTCAGGATAACCCGAGCCTGTGGACAGGAGTGGAAATGCACAACCAGTTATACCGGCCCCCGGGCCTGGATTTAACGGTTTGGCACCCGCTGGTGTCGCTATAGAGATGTCCCATCCGTGGGAGGCTCTGTGCCCCTCGGGGCTGGGGTCCGCCTAAAACCCCGGATCCGCTAAGCGGTCCGCAGGTTCTCGCTGGGGTGAATCTCTGATCATAGCCGACCCTTTGCTCCCGCAAGGGCACGCACCCGCTTAAACGGACTCCGCCATTAACGCTCACCGAGCACGGCATTAATATCCCGCTTACAGGCATTGTGACGTGTCGCCTCCTCCTCCCTCTCGTGAGGGCTTACGTGAGGAGCCGTATGATCAAAGTCGAGGAGGCCCGGGTTGCCGCATTACTAAAGGCCGTGGCCTCGGCTGCCCACTAAAAACAAACACGCCTCCGCACAAACAAGCGCAATTTAAGAGTCGCTTGCCTTTGCCAACGCAGTAAGACATAAAAGACCTCGGCGAACGCCATTCCATTCCAGGCCTCTGGGGTAATAAGCCCCTTGTAGAGAACCACCCCCGAGAAACAACAAGGCGAATGGAACCGTGAACCCCGGCAGTCCTTCCATTGGGGGCTCTGGGGCTACCGCCGGGACCAAAATATTGGGCCTCGAGACATTCTCAAACTATGAGAATTTGCCGGGCCCGCTAAGGCCCAGAAAACCCACCGCTATCATCCCAAGATGGAGGGACGGCCCCGATTTAACGATGGACCAGGCCTTTGAGCCACGACGTTTACATGACGACGGAGCAGTTTTCACGAACGGCTCTACAGCGCCCGAATGGAGTCAATACGACGCACAAGAGCTTATTACGCCACGGCGACAAGGTCAAGGACCTCTACCGAACAACGAACCACGGCGTTCCACGCCGACCGCGAAGTCAAACCATGGCTCGCCTCGACCTCGCGTCTCCATCTCGCCCCGAGGCCGCCTAGCTCACCAGCCCTGGGAAATTCGATTCGTCCGAGGGTGGCCTAGCTCACCACCCTGGGCGCAAAATCCCTCGCCCGAGGGGAGACCAGCTCTCCATCCGGGGTGTGGCAGCCCAACCAGTTCGCCTTTCGGTCGCCGACCCGGGCGTGGGAGGTTCCGCCCCGAGGAAGGGAAACCACTGCATTCAATGCGGTCGCGTGGACAGTAAGGCGCCAGTGCCATCGATTACGCCGCAGCCAAATCGACCGCCGAATCACCTCCCCAATCCGACCGATGGGACACAATGTCGAAAACCGCTGGACGTGTTACACCACCCCCGGCACGGGAACCAAGGTGACACTGCTCACTTCCTGCACCGTCAAAACGCCACGTAGGGCCAGACCTCCGGCACTTGACACGCACGGCAACAACCACGGGACCGCCTCGCCATGCGGATCGCGGAGGGACGCCACAGACCTCGGGCCGCGCCGCCAGGGGCGGCACGCCCACCATCGGATCTGGACGCTGTGTCTTCGCCAGGCAACGCCAGCCAGCCGCGCCCTCGGCAACGACACATGCACGGTGCAGCCTCGGGAATTAGCCACCTAGGCAACCACCAATGTAAACATTATCTCTCCTTCTCCTATAAAAGGGGAGTAATGTCCCATTAGAGGGGGTTCGATTCGATTCGGTTAGATTCGACTCAATCCCACTTTCAACCCGGTTCACACGGAGAAACCGCCACCACATCCACCGCAACCACGCATCGCGGGGGGCTTGAGACCGCTTCTCCCCCACACGATCGCCGAACCCCTACCGCAGCTCACCTTTGAGCGCGAGTAACACGAGCGTGACGCACCCCCCGCTGGACGAGGGCCCCCGCTGGCCTGAACCAGATAAACCGCCGCGTCCCCGGTCCGCCTTGGCGCTTACGCCATCGAGGAGGAGGCACGCAGCCTCAAATTTTTTTATTGCCGGCACCGGGCGCCCGGCCGCCGAACCACAAACCACAAATTAAAAACACAATTAGACCCTTATTTTTGATTAGATATATCACATTCTTTAGTTACCATTACCATATGTTTAGGAATTGGGAGCATATATATATATGCTCGCTACTATGCTAAGTCTTTATGGGCGCCATGCTGTTTGGGTTATCACCACCTAATAATTTAAATGATTTATTTTACAAGATGGACAAAGATGGGAAATAAAAGCATGATTCTTTTGTTATTAACAGCAGCTGCGACACTATGTTGACTTTGTGGATAAACCTCAAAATGAAGTGGTTTCTGGATAAATGTCCACTCAAAAAAATCTTTGCAGGTCATATTCAGGGGAACGCATTGGCCGCGACATAATGGGCAAGTCTACGCAGCATGAAGATCGGAGGAGTATGCTGATCCATGCAGGACATCATCTGGAAACATCTGCTCTTCAGTTTTTTAGTTCGAATGGATGGTTGTCATCGAGATACATTGGTTGATTTTAGATTAAACTTTACTTTGTTCGGGTTATGCATAAAGTATGTCCGCCAAACGCTTTTGTAATAATTGGTCTGATTCTATCTTTTGATAGATGAAGCCGGATTAATTTCCATTATTAAAAAAAAAAGAAGCTCTTGATGCTCACACGAGTTCCGGGAAGCATTGTTGCTGCTGCTGGGCCCTTTTAAGGCCTTATTAGGCCTCACTCTGCTCGTAAAAAAATTAGTCTACAGTTTACCTTAATGTGCGTGCTGCAACAATTTCGATGGGCCTTCGTATGCCCCTGCAGGCTGTACCAGTTGTAAGATGCTTCATGTCCATCCCATAGTCGAATATGTCCATAAACGGCCTGCTTGGCACACCTAGTACAATGGGCCGGTGAGTGGCTGCATCCCATCCCCATCCATTTGCATCAAGCTGCTGCAACCCGTACTCGTCGAGCTCCGGCGGCTGGTTTATGAAGCGCACGATGCTCTCCATGAGCTTCCTGCTCGTCGCGCGCAGCGGTAGTAGAGGTGGAAGCCATGGTCCTCACCCTCCGACTACCACCACCAGCGCCGCCGCCGCGCTGTCGCTGGTGCGGGCGTAGTAGCTGGGCGGATGCGCGCTGAATCAGTTGCACCCCGCGGTCCCGCAGCGTGTCCTTCCCGGGCGGCGGTGACCAGGAATCGCCGGCACGCCAGCGACGCGATCTCCTCGCCGGATGGGTTCAGCCGGGTCCTCGCTGCCGGCCTGCCCCGCTGTCACGAACGGCCAGAGCCTATCTACCCTGGTACACCGGGCAGCAGCGCCGCGCCGGCCGCCGTGGCCGACTGGAGGGCAGCCGCTGGCGCCCCAGAAGTAGGGATGAACGACGATGACCCCTCGACGCGGGATTGATGGCCAAGATCAACAATCACTAGCTTGAACACGAACTGGCTAAACCTATCTCTCGATCAAGCAAGAAAGAAATCGGATGTAAAACAGATGAACACTTGATGAACACGAACGACAACCGCCAGGGTGACGGTGCCCCCTTTTCACCTTCGACACACCGAGTACAATCACGACACAAGTTAACTGAAGCGCTTACACCACACTTTACATCCATCTATTTATACCAATAGCTAATGGATACACTTACTGAAAGTAAAACTGCTAAACACGCGATACAAGTTGACAAGAAACACACACGCTAACCGCCGACGTCCGCACGCCGCCTCCCCCTCCTCCCCCGACGCCCGACGCCCAACCGCTTTTCCCGCCAACTGAATAATTCAAATTTATTAATGATCTCGCTTAACCAGCTTTTGACCACGGTCTTCTCCTAGCTCGGGAACACAAGATTAACCAACATTCTCCCCCTTAATCTTGATGTGGACCGAGATCACGAATTCCCAACAAGTACCTCATCATCGACAGCTTTGATCGCCGACAATGGCTTTGTCATAAGGCCTCGCTTTTCTCGATCATTTGTCCGATCTTCCTCACCCTGAATCCGACCTCTTTCAACACACTCTCTAATGAAATGGTACTTGATGTCTATATGCTTGCTACGACCATGAAATACAGGATTCTTCATCAAGGCTATAGCTGCATTATTGTCCACAAACAATGTCACCTCTCGCTTCCTTTCAGCCAACTCTCCCAAAGAAGGTCCTTAACCACGTAGCTTGCTTAGTCGCCCCGCGCTTGTCGCCATGAACTCGCCGCCGCAAGATGACAAAGCTGTTGTCTTTTCTTTGTGAGAGTTCCAAGTCACCAAGCTATCATTCAGATAGAATGCCATTCCTCGCCGTATTCCTCCTCTTCACCAGGTCACCCCCAACATCACTGCCCCGAGAACCCAACTAGCACCTCCTTCTCGCTTGGTTTGGGTGTACACCAACCCAAAATCAATGGTTCCCTTCAAATACCTCATCATTTGCCCGACCGCATTTCTATGCTTCATCGTTGGCTTTTCCATGAACCCGTTTGCTACTCCAAAACAGAGAATGAGAGATCGTCCGGTATGCAATAAGTACCTCAAACAGCCTATAACCCTTTTCATCGCGGCATCCACTCTCCCCCGCTTGTCGTAAGATCAAGTTTTGCACTGATCCATTGGGAACTTTGCTTGATTGCGCCCGCCATACCAAATTGTGTTTAAAGCTCAAGTTGAGAATAATTGCAATGACAAGATAAAGGTGCCGGAGATCGATAGAGGAGGTGAGTTCTTGAATGGAGCTTTGCGCCTATTTGTGATCAAGTTGGTATTAAAAGGCGCTTTTATCGCCCCATACACACTACAAAGAAATGGTGTGGTGGAGAGGAAAAATAGAACCGCCATGGAGATGACTAGAGCTTTATTGAAGAGCAAGAAGATTCTCGGAAGGTTTTGGGCTGAGGCAAATGCACATTCAAGATATCCGATCAATAGATTGCCAACAAAAGCAATGGGGTACAGACACCATATGAAGCTTGAATGGCAAGAGGCCTCATCTTGGCCATTTGAAGATTTTTGGGTGCAAGGGCTATGTCAAGATAGTGAAGCCATACTTGAAGAAGTCGAAGACGTATGTGTGCCAATGGTGTACTTTGGCATAGAAGATGGCAAAGTAAGGCTCATAGGATGTTTAATCCTCAAACAAACAAAATTGTTGTGAGTAGGGATGTTGTTTTGAGGAAACAACACTGACCTGGAATGCCGCTGAAATTGGAGATATCTCATTTTGATATGGAGATGGGTGAGTGGAATTCTCACTACTATGGTGTCATGGAGAGTGTTGATGACAATGATACTCATAATGATCATCGATGGGTCGAGTGAGTGGAAGTGGAGAACAGAAACTGTTAAACAAAGATGGGGGACGCTTTGTGTCCGAATTTAAAATCCGACAAATGCAGGGTTCTTCGAGATTTCACACACATCGCCGATCGAGTCAAGGAGCGTGCATCAGAGATGATTGATGCACTTGACAGTTGATGATTATGATGAAACTCCAAGGAAGGTTAGGGAGCATCAATGATGTGTATCAAGATAGTCGTTGTGACATTTGATTCGCATTACGTAAGAACAAACTCAAGAAGATCTCAGAGGGACAAGAGAATGCGCCCCCCGACTCGTAATGTATCGCTGCATTATCGACAAAGGATGGAGGAACCTACATGTTTCAAGGAAGCAGCTTGAGGACCCTAACCGGGTAAAGGCAATGGATAGTGAAATGCAATCAATTTGCAAGAATGGAACATGGGATCATTGGGCTAAAATGGGTGTTTAAGCTCAAGAAAAATGTAGAAGGTGAGGTAGTGAAGCATAAGGCCGCATTAGTGGCTAAAGGGTATGTGCAAGAACAAGGTGTGGATTCTTTGATGAAGTATTTGCTCCAGCTTGCAAGGCCGATACTATCGATTGATAATAGCCTTAGCAAAAAAAATAGAGGATGGCAAGTGCATCACCTTGATGTGAAAACAACTTTCTTAAATGGAGAATTGGAAGAGGAAGTATATGTTGCACAAAACCAAGGGATATGTTGAGAAAGGCAAGGAAAAGATGGTTCTCAAACCGAAAAGGCATTGTATGGCTCGCATGTGCTCCTAGAGCCCTCGGAACATTGTTGGGGAGGGCAACCCCAGCCCCAAGTAGCCAAGCAGCCCCCTTCTGGGGCCAAGTAGTAACCCCTCGATTCACAAAATGCTAAGTCTCGCTGGGCCGACGAGCGGAGGACCCCTCCGCTAGCGCTGGCCGGGCGAGGCCTCGCCCCACCGGGCGGGGAGGCCTCCGCGGGCCTCCTCCTGAAGGGCCACGGACTAACCCTTGACGCGCCGTGGAAGTCATGCAGATCGCCAGGGGAGGAGAACCCTCCAGTGAGCAAGCGGCGGGAGTCCACTCCGCCGAGGAGGAGCCCGAAGACCAACGATCGAGTCCACGTGATAAAGAGGCCAGCGGAGGGAGCCCTCCACAAGCGGCTCTCCGCAAGCAGGCGCGGGCCACGGGGCTAGGGCGAGGAAAACCCTACGCCCGGCGACCTAAAGACCCCTAGTACATTTCCCCAGATTACCCCCGCAGCTAGTTACTAGCTTGCCCCCCGTGAGGGCCCGGGCCTGTAAGTGTCTAATCCTCGCACCTACCATGTACCAAATTGTAAATCAGCCCTCTGACCCTCGGGTATTCCTATAAATACCCGCACGGCACCGAGAATCGGATCGGATGTTGGGCGCTTTAAGCGCCATTTACTGCTTTTACTACATCCACGCTTTGTTCCACACCCCGCCGAGCTCTCCTTCCATCGGAGGCCCCGACGCCTCCGATCCCGACTCCCCAAGAACCCCAATGAGGTCGGGCCGACCGAGGTCGCCCGTCCGTCCGTCCCTCTGGGCCTAAAACCCGTGAGCTCCCTCCCCTTCCCGCCTCCTCCGGAGCGAAGGCTATGGGGGCAAGAGGAACCCTACGCTTGGCGCCGTCCGGGGGATCACCACGAAAAGCCCGTAGCCATGGCCACGCGCCGAGCAGACGCCCAGCCGGGCCAGCGGCGGGCGACCCCTCCTCCCAAAGGGGACCCCGCTGATCGAACTGACAGTAATCGACAAACAGCCTACACGCTAGCCGAAGCAGCCTCCGCTGGGGTCATGGAAGCGGGGGGTCGGCCATGCACTGACGTCTCCCCCCCCCCCCCCCCTCCCCCCTCCCGCCCCTCCGCCCCGCCCTGAGGTCACGCCAGAGAAGAAGTCCCAAACGCCCCAAAGAAGGTAGCGCGCTCAGGGGCGAGGATCGGTGGTGCAACACCCGCCGACATTGTGGGAGTCCCCACGGCGAGTCCGCCTACCCGCCGGGGGGTTCCTCGAAAGCGCAAATGCAGGATGAGGAGGAAGAGAATAGGGGAGCAGCGCTAGAAGCCCCCGGCAAGCTCAGATTGCATAAAAGAGAAGGTCGCTTCCAAGCCCCCCGACCGGAGGCAACGCTTTTGCAAACGCTCCGAGAACAAGTCGGGCCGCCGTAACCGAGCTAGCCTGGATCAACCAAAGAACTTGAGGCAAAGCAAAGAAGTTAGCGGCGGAGGGCAGCCGCAACCCAAGAATCACCCACGTGCATCACCACCCTCGGCAAGCCCCGCCTCCTCCAACCCCACCACCTCTCGCAACAAAAAACCAGCCACCATCGCAACACCACCCCCTCCGCTGCCTCCCGTGATCAACCGCTTATACCCCAACGCTGTCGGCGATGCCGCCGAGCGACCACCCCGCCCGCGGGCGATAAGCCCCCCACTATGACCCCAAACCCCACTCATCCTACGCGCCCAGATCGCGGGAGTGGCCTCCGTCCTACAGCCCACAACATTTGCCAAGATATGCGGGGATCACAGACCCCAAACAATTTATCATGAGCTACGAAGCGGCAAGAGAAGCACCGGGGGATCATTCCACCATGGCCAAGTCGTTTGTGATCATAGCAAGGGGAGTGGCCCAATCTTGGTATTGCACTCGCCTCCGAATACCATGCCTCCGGTCCACCACCGCGCCGCTCTCCGTGCAAATTTCAAATGCCGACTCCGAGCTCATCAATAGCACCGAACTCCCCGAACGCTGTGCAAAGGCCCAATGAGCCACCGCAGAATGGTGGCGAAGGTTCCTCCAAACTAAGGCAAGAACGGAGGGGTCTCCGATCAAAGTGTCATCATGGCAGCGGTCGCGTGTATCCGCCCGGGGCCCTTGTTGACGGTAACCAACGACATATTTTTTCCTGGCCAACTTACTACCATAAAGGAGTAAAATTAAATCTTTTTATACTCATATGCATTTACCACTAATAAATTCCACTTGTAGTGTCTTGTATTTTATTTTGCAGATTTATAATAAAAGCAAGTGGAAAATCGACCAAAGTACGCCTTCCCGAAAGCGCATTATTGCAAAAAAAAATCCAAGCCCAAGAGCAAATCGACCCAAAAACATCAATTGCCGAGCAAAGCCCGGCCCACAACTTTTCAGTGGCGAAAGACCACACCCCACCGAGACCCGGCCGCCGAGCCTGGGGGTGCCACAAGACCACCCGGTGCGGCCGCACCCCTCCCCGAGGCGGCTCGGCCCACTCGGGGAGGCGGTTCGTGCACCTTCCAAACGGGGTTTCCCGCCCTTAGTTGGTCGGTTTGCGCACGTAAGGAAGGTTTTCCAGTCGGTTTTGGTGTATTTTAGCATTTAGGCCCCTCCTCCAAGTGTATAAGTAGGCCCCCTCTCTCCCTCTCTCAACACACACCACTTGGAGTCCAAAGAAACCAAAGAATTTCTCTCTCTACCACCTCTTACCTCTCTCTTCTCTTCTACTTCTTCCTTCTTCTTTCTTTTCTTCTTTATTCTTTCTTGGTTAGCACTTGGAGTAGAAGAGCTACAAGGAGGGCTTGTCTCCTAGAAGAAAGTGCTTTGGTAATACATCCACTCTATGGAGCATTCTTCTATTTGCAAGTCTTATATTTATGTTCTTGGCCTAACTTATGAACTAGAGTATAGTTTTGTTCATGTTCTTGTGTTGGTATATGAACTAGTATATAGTTTACATATCATAATCTTGACATGTTCATCACATTTCTTCATCGATCATCATATGTCTAACTTGATTAGAGGTGGGATAACTGGTTCGTTGTTCCTTCGGGTTTGCTCTTGTTCTAGTCCGTCCATTCGACGAGTGGGGATCCCGGGGGACAAGAGTAGTGTTTTAATACGCTGGCATGGTGCCCGGTATTACGACACCTCGCGAATATGAGTGCATGCCACGGTTGAGGGGCAGCGGCTTGGTCGTGACAAGCCTTGTCCGTCCCTTGAAATCCCCCCCACGCTCGCCTCAGGCTGTAGGAGTTCAGAATGCTTCTATTGGGCCGTATGGCACCCGGGAGTCTCCCCGTTATCCTAGACCTAACCATGACTAAATCAGTTTGCATATGATCCTAACTATTCATTTGTATGGCCATGACTAGATAATATTAGAACTACTCCATTAGATTATTCATTTATTCATTTATTCTTTTATCTATTTTCTTTTATCCTTTTGTCGGGGTGGGATTCTTAAGTGTGTGTCACACTATCCATGAACCATTATTGCTTACCCCTGTTATGAACATTTTGGTCTAAGCAAACACATGTTCTCTATTCGCATGCCATGCTAATTTATTAATCACATGCCTTCCTTTGGGAAAATATAAATAACCATACCCTGAATACTTCCGGTGAAATGCTACAATGATAGATCCGTGCGCTTAGGCGGATGAATATCTAAGATGGCAAGATCTATCCTGCTGACAGCCTCCATTTCGGATCACCGACATGGTGGTTTACTTGGGAATGTCGCGATTTCGACGCTTTTATTGGGGATGGGTTTTATACCTATTTCCTTTGATTTGTTAAGAAATGCCAACAAGCATTTCGCGCCGCTGCCGGGAAGGCATTGTGAAAAAAAAAAAATAATAAATAGCTGGCTATGAATATGAACAGGTGCGTGGATACCATTTGCTCATACAGCTAATCTTTTTTTATGTTTTCTCCCGTTGTGGATGAAAACAGATAGTGTATGTCGCTTCCTCCCGCCGGAAAACTTCATCTCCGATCCGTAGGCACTCCTAAGGAAGAACCGGTCTCGTGTCGCTTCTTCTTTCCGCCGGAACCCCAGCCGAGACCGACATCCCCGCACCAACCGCAACTCCGCTATGGCCCGGGTCGCTTCGATTTTCGCAACTTCCCATTGCCACCAACGCGCTCCACGGGCCGACGGTGAATGTGGCGGATAAAAACTTTCGAAGCCAGATCGGGCTGATCACCATGGTGCAGGCCAGCCCATTTTGTGGATCGCCGAGCGAGGACGCAAATGCTCATCCAAAGACTTCCTTGAGCGCGGCGATACAATAGTCATCAAAGATGTCACGCCAGACGCCACCCGCCCTGCTTCCCTTCTCCCTCGTGGGGAAGGCGAAACAAAGTGGTTCTACAAGGACAAGGAAGTCGCCAAGATGCGGGCCAAGTGTTCGCTGCAGTTTCCTCGCCAAGTTCTTCCCCATGGGCAAAACCAATGCCCCGAGGGGAAGAATCGCCAATTTCCAAGAGACATCAATGGAACACATCCCGGAGGCATGGGAGAGGCCGCAAGAATACATTCCCGGCATGCCCGCACCACGGATGGAGAAACCGGCCGGTGCTCCAGAACTTCTACAATGGTCTCGACGGCCATATCGGAGGGGCACCTTGACGCCGCCGCCGGTGGCGCATTCTTATCACTCACCATCGATCGCAACAGCCCCGATTGATAAAATGGTGGCAAAACCGTAGCCGGGCAAAGACAGAGCCCCGGCAAAAACACAAAAAGGCATGCATACCGTGAAGGAGGCGGATATGCTTTTGCCGCAAAAAATGGACCCGGCGCTGAAGAAGCCGGAAGAGCGCAGCACGTATGCTACTACCCGCCCAGGCCCACGCTACGACGCCACATGACCTCGTGGAGACGGTGGTGAGGTTGGCCACTGTGGGATAATCGCCCGAGACCCGTGAAGAAGCCGCCTTCATCAACAATAGCAACGGTACCGCTTAACCGCAAAGAAGGTGGAATAACCACCCAAAGCCACTCATTCCAAGGCAACCTGTGGGTACAATCGCAACTATAACCCCGGTCACCAAGCCATTGAAGGACCTCGTACTCGGGCCGTGCAAAAATTAAAGAAAATCTTACCAAAAGATGAGCCACCAAGACAAGATCTTGAGGGTGTGAATAACAAGCTCGAAGGGTTGACGCCGGGCCGTGAAAGAAAAAACTCAGCTTCAACAAGATGATAGAGACACGGTACCGCCCGGATAGTCGCCAATGCCGCTTAATCGACTGAAGGATCCCTGTGGCAACCCGAGGTCCCACACGAAGTCGGTTAACATGATATCTCTCGAGGCTCGGCCAACCCCAGAGCTGAAGAAGATCCCCCGTGGACTCGCCATTCATTGCCAAGAAGGGCGATCCCGACGCCCAATCATCACCGTGCTATTGGCCCCCACAACTTTGCTAATGCATTTTGTGACTTGGGGGCCAAGATAATGTGATGTCCAAGGCCACCTTCAACAAAATCCATGGAGGGACACGACTCTCGCCAAATTGCCCTCCAAATGGCGATCAATCAACAAGGCGGCCGAGGGAATAATGGAAGACATGTTGATCAAAAATCCAAGATGAATACATCCCGCAGACTTTGTGGTCTTGGACATGGGCCCAAAGGAGGATGTGTCTCTCCTCCTGGGGAGACCATTTCTTTATACCGCCAAGGCCGACATCACCCGGGAAGGGCTTCATCGCCTTCCATATCAAGGATAAGGCGGTAAAGTGCCCATTCATTGGGTACAAGCAACAACACACCCCGCAATCATCATCATCAAAACCGTGTGGAATGTTGAAGGATCCGACCAAACCCTCCCCGCCAAGAAGGTGGGAAAGTCGACAGTCGACTATAAATAACCCGCCAAAAAAAAATGGGGTATATCCAAAAAAAAAAAAAATGGGGTATATCCAAAAAAAAAAAGGGGTATATCCAAAAGAAAAAAAATGGGGTATATCCAAAAAAAAAAAAGGGGTATATTTGAAAAAAATATATATATATAAATATATATTTATCTATATATAAAATATTTTTATTATCAAAATAAACAAAAAATTTTCTTTTGAAAACTAAAATAAAAAGTTTTCATAAATAAAATAAATTCTTTTCTACATAAAAACTATAAACAAAAATATTTTAAATAATTTTTCTATTCAAAAATAAAGTTATATTTGAATTTTTTTGGAGAAAAATTCAAAAAGGGAGAAAAACGGCCGAACCAGACGAGCAAACAACGGCCATGAACTTTTCAAGGACCGCTGAGCACGCCTGCCAAAGCTCGACGGCAACAGCAGGCAGGTGCGCCACAAGACATCTGTGGCGCACCCCGCCGGCGCCGGCGGCCCGGCCCCCCGCCGCCAACGGCTCCTAGCCATTGTGTGAGCGGCCTCGTCGCTGGCTCGGCTATAAATAGCCCGAGCACCGGTGTGAGAGCTCCCCACCCCTCATTTTCACTCTCTCTCACTCTCTCACTCTCTCCCGCTTGTTCTACACTCCATTTTCTCCACCAAAACATTGTGCCGAGCAAGATCACGGGCGTGAAAGTTCATACTTTCAACTAACCCTTGCACACCCAGGTCTCGCTCAATCGCTTTTTGCAAGAGTCATGAAGAAAGCCGGGAAGATCTTCGGCCGGGTTGAGGCGATCGCCAAGGCATAGCTCACGGACATACAAGCACAAGCTCCGCCCCTCAACCTCGACAACCTTGAAGACTCTCCCATGCAAGAAGATGCCGCACCCGCCGGGGAGGAAGAAGCTCAAGCTCCCCCCGACGATCGATGAAGCCGACGCCGCACCTCGACATCCGTGGAGACGGAGATGCAAGCATATCTCCTACTCAAGGATCGTGTGTTCCAAAGACACGAATCGAATCGACCACGAGCTCCTCGAGCAATCGTATGGACAACGAATTTCCCATCCTTTGGAGAGCAAATGGGTGGCGTGGATATTCCACCTCTTGAGGAGGAAGGTTTCGCCTCCCGACAATTCAGTTTTTATGCACACTAGTAGAAGACCAGCTTAGAATTTTTTCGCCTCTTTGGTACACTTTATCATGTTACGGGCGGACCTAGCTCGCATCGGGTTTTAATTATGAACATGTGCAATGAACATAGATGCTGCTCTCCCCGGCTTTGTTAGACATCACTTTGGGAGGAGATATCCGTGCTCATGAGACCGAACTTTTAAACCTCGCCACTCACGTGATCCAAAGACCCATCACTTAGGTTTATCCACCGCTGATCTCTTGACTTTGTTTCCTAGACAATGTGGTTAGATGGGTGAATGAAATTGAATTAAAAATTACTCTATGTCGTTGTCCAAGGAAAAGGTAGTTTCCAAAGTGGTAGAGATGTGCGTGAATCTTTTGCATAATATCACAAAAGTCGCTTGTTCCTGCCACCCGCACATCTCTTATCACACGCCTCGCTCTGCGATTGAGCTTTGGAAAATCAGCAAATAGAGTATATTTCCACACCTGTGGAATATTGGACCATTGCGCAGCCTTGGGCAGGGGCACTTGGTTAAGATTTTACCATCCGGGCGAGCTTGGTCATCTTTTCCCCGGCTATGCAACTATAGTTCGGGTTACCTAACCCGACTTACGCTGTATAAATGCCGGGTACAAACATTTGAGCTCGAGACTATTGATAGCTTGCGCAGAAAGACACTCCCAGCCTCTTCACGTAGTATCGTGAGACCCGAGGTCGGATCCTCCTCCCATGGCCCCTACTTCACGCCACGCACAGCCCACGCCTACACACCGGTGTTCCAGCAAAGATGGCCTCACCCCATGGGGACCCTGTGGGTAATACCCGGTATGATCCTAGGTGGGAGCCGCCTGCACACACCGCACCATCCGAAAGTGGCCTCAAGGAGATACTGTACATGGAGGGCCAACAGATTTGACTTTGACGATAGCTCCGATGATATGCCCCCACCGGGCCCAGCCTCTGTGCATCCACCACAAGGGGTGGAGGCTATCGGGATCCACCCGCAAAGACTCGACGCCCCAAGACTAGGAACATTGAGCACACGCCAATCTCCCATGTGCAAAACACCGCATGGCAGCAGAACCGGGAGCAAAGAGAGTCACAGAGATGGACCCAATTGAGTCCAACATGGCTACTCGCATCGCACGCGAGGAAGCATTCCGAGGTACCAAGGCTTCGATCCCGATCAATAGGCCTCCAGATAGCTTGGGGAGGACCCCGCAGTATCATTGCATTGCATATTTATTTCCATCAATTTTTACTTTATTTTAGCATGTTTAAATTTCAGCAATATTGCATTGAAAAAAAAAAACTAAAAAAAAAAAAATCCAAAAAATAGAATAAGTAGCTCTTCTTTGTGCCTTAATACTTATATATATATGAGCTATAAAAAATGTTTAGTCTTAGTCCCTTGTTGAAATGATGAATAGTTGCTCTGCCTTATGCTTTGCCCTGTGCCTAGTTTATAATTCGAAGTTCTCTAAAGTTTGGGTTTAGTGGCTAATTCTAAAACTCATCCCTAAAAAACCCCGATTCATGTGGGTTGCATATGCTCTATCTAGTCTAAGTTGTTGCCAAATATGATATGGTACAAATGGATTTGCTATGACTTCGTCCCAAAAAAAGAGAAACTTGACATCCGAATCTGAGCTTTAAAAAGAGAAATGTTTTTGGGCTATGTTAAAAAAAAAAAATGAGATGAAAAATGGACAAGTGTCCAAGGGCTTAGTAGAGCCCACATCTCTAAAAAAAAAAAAAAAAAGAGAGGAAATAAAAGACAAAGTCTAGGGCGAGCAGAGCCCACCTCTCCAAAAAAAAAAAAAATATATATATATAGCAATAAAGCCCATGCTTTCGAAAAAAAAAAATATTATCTAAATAAAATCCCTGATAAAAAAGTTGATCAAAAGGATGAATGATAAGCATCTCTCGTTATAACCGCTCTATCTGGCAACCGCCCAAGGCTTTGAGAAAAGATGGAAAGCCCCACTACGATGAAAGGTAATAAAGGGTGGGAAAAAGATGTGCCATTTTATTCAAACTATAGTAGAAAATCTTATTATAACCCCCGCACTTGTAAAACGTAATCGGCATAGTAGCAACTCCCGATCAACAACCAAGTACTTATCTCTTTTGCTCGAGGATGCGCAAAGGGTAAGCTTGGGGAGTTTGTTGACGGTAACCAACCCACATATTTTTCCCTGGCCAACTTACTACCATAAAGGAGTAAAATTAAATCTTTTTATACTCATATGCATTTACCACTAATAAATTCCACTTGTAGTGTCTTGTATTTTATTTTGCAGATTTATAATAAAAGCAAGTGGAAAATCGACCAAAGTACGCCTTCCGGGGAAAGTTTTATTATTGCAAAATCCAAGCCCAAGAGCAAATCGACCCAAAACATCAAACGGGCCGAGCAAAGCCCGGCCCACAACTTTTTCAGTATTTTAAAGACGACACCTCACCGAGACCCTGCCAAAGCCGAGCCTGGGGGTGCGCACAGCACCACCTGTGCGGGCCGCACCCTCCCCGAGGCGGTTCTCGGCCCAGCCTCGGGGAGGCGGTTCGTGCACCTTCCAACGGGTTTCCCGCCTTAGTTGGTCGGTTTGCACGTATAAGGAAGGTTTTCCAGTGTCGGTTTTGGTGTATTTTAGCATTTAGGCCCCCTCCTCCAAGTGTATAAGTAGGCCCCCCTCTCTCCCTCTCTCAACACACACCACTTGGAGTCCAAAGAAACCAGCAATTTCTCTCTCTCTACCACCTCTACCTCTCTCTCTTCTTCTACTTCTTCCTTCTTCTTTTCTTTCTTCTTCTTTTATTCTTTCTTGGTTAGCACTTGGAGTAGAAGAGCTACAAGGAGGGCTTGTCTCCTAGAAGAAAGTGCTTTGGTAATACATCCACTCTAATGGAGCATTCTTCTATTTGCAAGTCTTATATTTACGTTCTTGGCCTAACTTATGAACTAGAGTATAGTTTTGTTCATGTTCTTGTGTTGGTATATGAACTAGCATATAGTTTACATATCATAATCTTGACATGTTCATCACATTTCTTCATCGATCATCATATGTCTAACTTGATTAGAGGTGGGATAACGGTTCGTTGTTCCTTCGGGTTTTGCTCTTGTTCTAGTCCGGCCCATTCGACGAGTGGGGATCCCCGGGGACAAGAGTAGTGTTTCTAATACGCGGGCATGGTGCCCGGGTATTACGACACCCGCGAATATGAGTGCATGCCACGGTTGAGGGGTAGGCGGCTTGGTCGTGACAAGCCTTGTCCGTCCCTTGAAATCCCCCCCACGTTCGCCTCGCAGGCTGTAGGAGTTCAGAATGCTTCTATTGGGCCGTATGGCACCCCGGAGTCTCCCCTCGTTATCCTAGACCTAACCATGACTAAATCAGTTTGCATATGATCCTAACTATTCATTTGTATGGCCATGACTAGATAATATTAGAACTACTCCATTAGATTATTCATTTATTCATTTATTCTTTATCTATTTTCTTTATCCTTTTGTGGTGGATTCTTAAGTGTGTGTCACACTATCCATGAACCATTATTGCTACCCCTGTTATGAACATTTTGGTCTAAGCAAACACATGTTCCTCTATTCGAGATGCCATGCTAATTTATTAATCACATGCCTTCCTTTGGGAAAATATAAATAACGATACCCTCGAATACTTGGGTGAAATGCTACAATGATAGATCCGTGCGCGGATGAATATCTAAGATGGCAAGATCTATCCCGTTGGATGATTCCATTTTGGATCACCGACATGGTGGTTTACTTGGGAATGTCACGCGATTTCGACGCTTTTATTGGGGATGGGTTTTATACCTATTTCCTTTGATTATGTTAAGAAATGCCAACAAGCATTTTTCGGCGCCATTGCCTGGGAAGGCATTGTGAAAAAAAAATAATAATAAATAGCCGGGCTATGAATATGAACGTGGTGCATGGATACCATTTGCTCATACAAAGCTAATCTTTTTATGTTTTCTCCTCGTTGTGGATGAAAACAGATAGTGTATGTCGTTTCCTCCTCGCGGAAAACTTCATCTCCGATCCGTAGGCACTCCTAAGGAAGAACCGGTCTCGTGTCGCTTCTTCTTCTTCACCGAACCCCGACGGTCGAGACCGACATCCCCGCACCAACCGCAACTCAAGCCATGGCCTTGTCGTCGCTTCGCGATTTTCAACTCCCGCTGTCACCAACGTGCCCACCGGGCCGACGGTGAATGTGGCGGATAAAAACTTCGAAGCCAGACGGGCCTGATCACCATGGTGCAGGCCAGTCCATTTTGTGGGATGCCGGTAGGACGCAAATGCTCATCTCCAAAGACTTCCTTGAGCCGCGGTGGCGATACAATAGTCATCAAAGATGTCACAAATAGACGCCATCAGGCCCGTTACACTTTTTACCCTTCGACTACGGGGCAGAACCCCCGCAGGCAGGTCAATCACACAAGAAACCCACCAAACCACCGCCCGGCCCATTACACTTTTACCCCTTCGACCACGGGGGCCCCCGCGCACCCAGCGCTTCCACTACCCCCGCCTTCCACACAAACAGCTTCAACCAAAGACCACCGCTACCACCACCATGACTACACATCCACGCACCCCCCTGAGCCTCCGCAACCCAACTACCACAACCACGCCCTACCGCCGCCGCCTCCGCTACCCGCGCTTCCCCCAATCCCACACCCACCCGTCAAACAAGAAATACAGACAATAGTCAGCAAACCAAACTCGTCATACGGAGTCATCCTCGCAATTACCGGTGGCTCCAACGAAGACCACGGCAACAAGCGCCAGGCGTAAAGAGCACTATCTGAGGGTCCATCACGTAGGCACGGAGGGGCCACACCGCAATGCCGGGTGGTCGCACATCCCGATCACACCTTCACCGCTAGCGACATGAAACTCGAGATTACCCCCACACCGATGCGATGGTCATCGACACCAACATCGGAGGGTGGACGGTCACCAGATACTAGTTGACACCGGCAGCCCGGCCGACATCCTGTCAAGATCAACCTTCGACAAAATGGGTCTCGATAGAAGTCTACCGCAGCCACCGGAAATCCCCCTTCGGTTTCTCGGAGGATAGCATGTCGAACCCCTCGAAAAATCACCTTGCCGCCTCCTTCGGAAAGGACCCCATTCACGCATCAGAAAACATAACCTTTGATGTAGTGGCCATATACTACAACTACAACGCCATATATTCGGGTCGTGGAATCACCAATGCTTTCTGATGCGGTCCTCCACCCGAGCAACCTCTCAGATGAAAATGCCCTCCCGCGGGGTGCATCATCACCGTCTTCGGAGACCAAAATGCCGCAAGGAACGCGGAGGGGGTAGCACCCGTGGCGCAAGCAATGTCCATAACCTCGAGCAACAACCCGAGATGCATGAACATCGCGTAGCAAAGCATTGCGGAGCCTACCCCGCGAGTCCTCCCGGCTGAAGTAACCATCTCCCGCACTCTTGACCCGCCCTGAACCGTAAATCAGAGCAAAGTGTCTCGTAGAGAACTCCGATGTATTTGCCTGGTCCGCATGGAGGACTTTGTGGTGTCGGCCGGGACCTCATCGAGCACCACCTCAACATAAGACCCGACGTAACCCTCAGAAAAACGTAAGCTCCGCAAAATGTCGACGAGAGAAGAATAGCAAAGACAAAGCCGAGGTGAACCGCCTCGCTAGACGCGGAGGTCATCCGCCCGGCCAAGTACCCCACATGGTTGTCCAACGTCGTTATGGTAAAGAAGGCCAGCCTAAGCAAGGATGCAGCGGAGCCGGTCAGGTGGAGGATGTGTGTTGACTTCACCAGCCTTAACAAAGCATGCCCGACTGACGATTTCCCGCTCCCCGAATCAGCTCCTTAGTCGACGCGGGCGGCCGGATAAAGGCTATCCTTCCGGATCAAGCTTTCTCCGGATACCATCAAATCTGATGAACCAAGCCGACGAAGAAAAGACCAGTTTTATCACACCCTTCGGAACCTACTGCTTCAGAAGAATGGCCGAAGGCCTTCGCAATGCCGGTTCGTCCTTCGCACGCATGACAGCGGAGGTATTCGAGACGCATAACGCTTATATCGGCATATGTTGATGACCGTGGTCCGTGAGCAAGTTGAAAGAGGATCACATAACAGACCCTCCAAAAACCTTCGCCAAGCTCCGCGGAGGCCAGACTAAAACTCAATCCCGCCGCGTATTCGTAAGCAAAGAAAGCTACTGCGGCTCTCTGGTATCAATGAGGAATCGAAGCCAACCCTCCAAGATCACAAAGAATCACCGCGATGGAGCCTCCGAAGAATAGAAAGTCGCGGCAAAGGCTCGCGGGTCGCCCTCGCCGCCCAGATGATCTCCATCGCCGAGCGCGCACTACCGCTCTTCCAAACACTCAAAGGCACCGAGCCGCTCGACCGGGACCTCCGCAAAGAAGAGGGGCCTTCGAGGACCTCGCCGCGCCTCCTCGAAAAACCTCACCACACTCGCCACCCCAGAACCCGGCTAAGGACTCCTTCGATGTCGCCGCTCACCCCACGCTGTCAGCGCAGCATTGCCAAGGAGACAAACGGAAGGGCACCGATCCAAGCAGCTACCTATCTATTACGCCTCCTCGTAGACCCTCGAAGGGCCAAAGCTGAATTACACTGAACTAGAGAAGGTGGCATAACGAGTAGTCATGGCAGCAAGAAAACTTAAGCATTACTTTCAGCGCATGAGATCACCATACCTTCGAGCCGACAACATATTCGTAAAACCCATAGTCGTAGGCGAGAATAGCGAAGTGGGCAACCGAGATCGGAGACCATGCCATAAAGTTCGTGGGGCGTAACGGCCATCAAGTCCCAGGCCCTCATAGATTTCCTTGTGGATTGGACCCCCGATACCTTCAACCAAGCAGCCAACCTAGACCCAATATGGACAGCTTACACAGACGGAGCCCCGGGAGCTCAAGTGGCCGGGCATCGCAGCCCATCATCACCTCCCCTCCGGGTCAAGCCGAGATACGCAGCTAGGCTTGAGTTCCAATGCATAAACAACATGGCGTAGAATACGAAGCCGTGCTCCTCGCTCTCAACAAGCTCGCCAAGAATGTAAGACGAAGGGCCATCATCAAGACCGACTCGGTGGTGGTCTCAAACACAGGCGAGAAAGACATCGCGGCTGTGCACCCGAACTCGCAAATAAATACTTAGCGCCTGTTACGCAAGACGGAGGCATTCTTTCTCGGATTCACAACCAAAACCATAGCAGAAGGGACAACTGAGAGGCCGACGAGCTCGCGAAGGTCGCAGCCGCAGTGGAGCCCCTCCCGCAGGACGTGTTCTTTGAAGTACCTGCACAACCCAAAGAACCCAAGAAATCAACCCACCTCCGACATCAGTTAACGCCATCCATAGCGAAGACCGGAGGGCTCCGATCATAGCCTTCATAAGGGGTCTCTTCGAACCACAGTCCAAGGAAGAGCAGAAGAGGTTCGAGCAAAAGGTCCGGGGTACCACCCGGTGGACAATAAGCTGTACAAAGCCTCCGTAACCGCACCGTGGCTCAAATGCGTATCCATGGGCGAGGGTCGCGCCATCCTAGCAGAGATCCACGAAGGCATCTGCGGCTCACACAACGGCCCCAGGGCACTTGTGGGAAAGGTGTTCAGGCAAGGGTTTTATTGGCCAATGTTGGTATTTGTTAAGCCTACAGAAATAATTAATAATCCGCAAGTGAACGGATACTGGTGAGCATTTCATCCAGGACAGGGTTTTAAATATCGAATCCACAGGGAGGATGGTGTGAGGAATAATTGAGGCATATAACTAATCCCTGAGCATCAATCAAGGATGGGAGAGGATCAAGAGTTAAGAAGATTCCTATGGTTGTCTAGTTCTCCTTCTTGTAAGTTATGTTGATATTGATCTAAAAGGGATCGTACTCAAGGGAAAGTAAGGTCAAAACTTACCATTCCCCAAAGACTTAGATCCTACAGCATGTCCTATCTACGGGACATGGAATCCAAAGGACTCAATGGTGCTTGTCACTACCACGATCTACCACGCTCCAGGCGGGTAGGGGGCACTCATAAGTAACTTTGATCTAGGCACCACGCCTACACCTAAGTAAACCCCCCTCTAATCTATAGATTCCCATAAATTAGAGTACTCAAAGAGTTATGAACATTAAGAAAAATACTAACACTGAAGATAATATGATACTTACTCAAATAAGAAGTTGATCCACCATAGAAGTCTCAGGATCAAGTGCCATAAAGCCTTTGATCCCAGAGAGGTACAAGCGTAGAGGAGTCACCGACATGTCCGGTGCTTCCCCTTCTTCTCCTCCACTCACTCTCTTGCTCTCAAGAATAGATCTAGAACTCTAATTAAGTTCTTTGATCTAATCTCTCAACTTGATATTCACTCATCTAATCTAGTTCTAATGATATATCTAATTAAGCTCTAATTACATGTCTAATTCTACTTCACTAATCCCTTAGAGAGAGTTGATCCATTCAAGGGACCCCTCTACTACTAAGAGTTAATGAGATAGAATAAGATAGTAATGAATTAGGGTTTAACCCTGGGGGCAGGGGGTCTTCTTATATAGGCCTTGACGATGAACGTGAACCCTTGGATCAAACCGACCTTAGCAACGGTGTAGATGCAACCTCAATGTCGGTGGTAAACCGCCATAGAAAGGGGAGGATGACGGTGGGACCCACCGGCCGCCGATGATGGTGTTGGCGGCGCGGGTGCCATGGTGGGCCCCGCCGTCGCCTCCTTCCCGGTGTCTCTCGGTGTCTTCTAGAATGTTTTAGTCCATAATTCGGGTTGAATTACTTCACGGCCAAGTCTTGTCATCATAGGTCTTGTATATTAGGAACTTTCTCCATTATTCTCTGCAATTATCTATTAAGTCCCTAAAAATATATAAATCACCAAAACTCATGGAATTATGTTAGTTATACCCCCTAGACTTATATTGATATTCAAATTAAGCCCTTATTCATGTTTAATTGACTAGTAATTTTATGCTATAACAGGTGTCAACAAGCTCCCCCAAGCTTACCTCTTGCTAGTCTCTTAGCAAGACACATTATATTTATCTACTTACTTGGATCAGGAGTTGCTGCAACGCTATCACACCTTTAAAGTACACATGCTTTCAAACAAAATTTCTCTCCGAGATAAAGATAAACTTTAATTATTTAATTACCTCTTACCTTTTGGGGCTTTTATATCTTTTTCGCAATCTTGGATAGTTGAAAGATAGAACAGTCAAGTCAAGCACTATATTTCAAACTCTTTGTTCAACTGTCCTTCCGGAGTTTTTCTTTGGTTTTCAAATAAACTCAAAGTTCCTCAAGATGACCCTCTCTAATCTCTCATTTTATGGTATTTGTGGATCCTTTCTTAGGCAATAATAAAGTGTTTGCCTTACTCTCATAATATGTAACATTTTAGCTAAGGCAATAGCATACTATGCCTTCTTCTCTCTCACCTAATATCTAAAGCTTATATATCTGGGGGCTTATAGGTAGGAGAAAAATAATTTATTTTCTTACTAAGCATATATTGTAAATTCAAGCAATGGATCCAAAGATACAAGTCACACTGATCAAGTGGTGCATGTGTATGGTGGATAGAATATATATGGTATGGAATGTATGTAGTGAAGTGAATAGAATAGATGAGGGAAATCTTACTTTTGCTCCCTTTTGGAATCTTCTCTCTTTTTATACTTTTGTAGAGAACCTGGGTTGCATCTCTTTTTTTCTCAAGAGAGGTGGGCTCTGGCTGGCCCTAGACTTTTGTCTCATATTTCCTCTCTTATAAAGATGTGGGTTCTACTGACCCTCGGACACTTGTCCATTATTCATCTTTATTTTTAGAGATGTGGGCCCTACTCACCCTCGAACACTTGTTCATTTTTCATCTCTTTTTAGGGAGGTAGGCTCTACTCGCCCGCAGGACTTTTGTCCGTTTTTCATCTCCCTTTATCTTTTTAAAGATACACAACCCCAGATCTCTTTTTGCAATAATTTTTGAGAGGTATAAATTATGGAGCTTTTGTAAGATATTGGCTAGCAATGAATGGGTGGATAGGTATATATATAAATATTTTTGGTTGCTCTCCCCGAGATAGGAGTAGAACATTTTTGCGGCTAAAGTAAGTGGATAATAGTGAAATGAAGTAAGTGGAATAAGTGGAGTGTACATGATCAGCATGACAAGCTTTTAAGGGTCGACAAAGATTGAACAAACTCAATGCAAAGCAAGCGACCTATATTTATATATATATTTTTCAAAAAGGTTTTCCTAATCTAATTAGCATATATATATGGCTGTGGTAGGAGGTTCACACTCTTGTCACACAGAAACTTATCATGTGTTTTTTTTTTTCAATTTTCAAAATAAATCTCCAGAAATCTAGTGTCACTAGGAGTAAGATCAAATAGTAACTCGGACTATCATATATCATATCCGTCAATTACCTAGACTTTAGAGCAAGCATTTGCAACCCATAGGTTTCAGGTTTTGAGTAAATATTTTAAAGTGATTACGCAAATGGAGCTCGAGAGAATTTATGCTTGAAAGCTAGGTACTAGAAAAAGTTTAACAACGGAGCAACTATTCATCATTTCCATGCATGAGATCTAGCTTCAGAGATTATTGTAGGTGGAAAAGAAAACTTCTTGTACACTTCTCTTTATTTATTTATACTATAAGATCACACTTCTACTAAAGACTCTGTAAACGACTTTATGAACTAAACTCATAGCAAACTAAGCAAACCAAAATATTAAATAATGATAATAATATAAATATGGTAATAGAGATACTTATCGTGATAACCGGGGGTGCTCTCCCCAAGCTGGATTAAAATGTAAGGTTTGTTGATGTGGAAGTTGAAGTAGATGGTGACAATGAAATCAGCCTATCATGTTTCTCTTCCTTGAAATCCTGCTGAACTTAAATAGACAACAAAGCTAGTGGAACTTGATTAAGCGTTAGTGGTTTGCCACATAAACTTCATGTGTCTAAAGATTTTCAAGATGGATCATGATTATTCTATATAGCAAGATTTCTTTTCTAAATATTTTTAGAATTTTATAATTTTATATGTATGCAAAGAACTTTAATGCAAATGCAACTAGATAAATGCATAATTATTTTTTGTGCCACCACAGTGAATATCCTTATGGGTTGTTACACTCCTCAAGATTATTCACATGGGGCTTTAGAATTTTTCAATGCGGTGCTAATGCATAAATGTAAATATGCTAAAAGAAAATGATCATGAAATACAAGGAAATAAATATGCTAATGCAAGATGCAAAAGGATAAATATGATATGCAATTAAAAATGCAATACTAAGAATTAAATATGGATAACTACCGAGGAGCTTACCTTTTCGGCGAGGGTTCAAAGACCTCTTACCTTACTCACTCCTCAAGTACATCATCTGATCTTGGTGTCGCCCCCCCCGAGATAATGATCTCTAAGGATGGCATCATCCATGTTGCTTGCATGTCCCATAGTTTGAAGTGAAGCTTAGATAGTGGAAGCGAGCAACATCTTGTTTAGTGTGCATGCTTTGTGGATCGGGACACTTCCTTGTAGAATTTTGGGAGAGTGAAATACTCCTCCATGTTGTGCTCGAAGTATGTCCCGCTTTTGCAAAGACAAGGTAGAGATCAAGTGCATGGGATTTTGTTGGTGGGGAAAACACCAACAGAACCAAAACTTTAATCATTCTTCTCTAACCTTAAGCACAATAAACAAGGTAGAGTTAATGTTTTAGCTATTTCATTTTATGATGAGAGCGATAAGATCATAAGATAGAGCATCAACAATTTAATGATTATAACTATCTTGCAAAGCAGGATGAGCAACATTTTAATTCACATGAGTGGGGGCTATGGGTTCAGGAGAGTAGTTTTTTTTTTTTAGAACAAAGAACTAAACATGAGAAGCTAAGCAAAATGGATAAGGTTAACTTTAACATGTTTGATTCTTTATTTAAGAGCATGCCATAATTAGGGAAAAGCTTAGTGAATAATAACTTACCTCAAGATGTTACCTTTTATTAGAGTGTGACAAAGACCGTAACAACTTGTGGTAGTTATTACCTTTTTGCTTGGAGCTCTCCTCTTTTTGGCCTTGTATGTATCTTGTTCCTAACTTGTCTCCTTTATTGGATTTTCCTTTGAATTGTGTTAGGACCTTTTTGCTTCTCTCATAGTTTTATTCCTGCAGTATTAGTTGACAAAGACACATACCCAAAGGAATATACAAGTAATTTTAAACAAGGGTAGATTTGTCATGGAGCTAAAAGGTATCTTCTTTTCTACAAAGGGTTTTGGATGTATATTTTAACATGTTCTCACTATTACTTTTTCTCTAATGAGAAATCTTAAGATTGATTTTGATGTATGACATTTATAAGCATTCAATCTTAGAGAGACAAAGTAATATTGAGTAAAGGGATTGCAAACCAGCATGTTGAAATGACGTTAGCTTGAGAAGAGGAAGAGTAATGTCAGATCTTTAGAGGAGTGGACCTTCCTCCCCCATGCTTGAGCCTTCCTGTCACTCGACATTTAAGTGTGAATGCTGAACCATCCCTATTTGTGTGTTGCAATCACCATGTCCTTAGATGTTGTTCGTCCTTTTTGTTCCTGTCCTTGATGTTCTTATGGCCCATTGCTTTGTCCATCCACTTCTGTTGAGTGTTTACTTTTCATGATCGTGGTGTGTGTCACTCTTCTTCATAGAATATACATAGCATAGATTCTTTTTTCGCAAAATATTAGTGGACACATACCCGAGGGAGTATACAACATGGTTGAAACAAGGGTGGTTATCCAAAGTTCATAAGATCTCATCTATGCTAATGAAAAGATAGTTCTTTGATTACTCTTAGCACAGATTTTAATTATCATATCTTAAAACTCATTTTTTGTTTGATACTTTATTCCACCATAAGGATCAAGGCAAAGCTGTATTGTGGCAAAAGACCGAGTAAATGATTTGAGACTTACAGTTCTTCCATAAATGAATGAGTCATGTCTTTTTGCATAATGTTGGAGTTCATCATATGCCTTGCTTCATTTCTGATCTGAGTTCATCTCTTGACTTTCCCCAATTGTATTTGAAAGTCCTCTGCATGGGTTAGTCCAACAAAATATTCCAACATCTACTACAACATATTATTGATTCAAAAATCAACCTAGACACCACGTCCAATTTGATTTAGGAAGGTATATTAACCTAAGCACCACGCTTAATTTAAAAACCTTTAGAAGTAAACTCAACACACCCTCGGTTCAAAAATTAAACTAGACACCTTGTCTAATTTAATTCAGGAAAGCAACTTAAACTAAGCACCATGCCTAATTTAAAGAAGGTGTATGAAAGTACATCAAAACCAAATCATATAATATAGTAGATAAAGGTAATATGAAAACATTACAGAGATTTACTCAAATAGAGATGAAATAGTGTAGTAACTTGAGCATGCCTTAAAGGTAGAGATAACCAAGATAATGTAGCAACATGACAAGAATTGTATGAGTGATTTAATGTTGCTCAATAAATGGTTGGACATACCTTTACATTGTCATCCTCCATTCTCTTTGTTCTAAACCTGAAATGATTAGTAAAAAATACTGAAGGAATATTCTCATAATTATATTTCTATGCTCACTACACAAGGGGTGTTATAGCAAAACATCTATACTTATATTACTCCCCTAGAGTGCTTGTTTTAGGACAAAAGCTCGTCCTTGGGAAACCTTCAAAGATGATTCAAGATGATGAAGAGATTTTCCCTTAAATTACCAATTTCAACTATCAAGCCAATAAGATCAACAACCTCCCTTTCCCAAAATCCTTATGAACAATTATCTCAAGGGGTTGGAGATCTTGTAGGTGGCAAGATTAGAGATGGTAATCAATTCGGGAGTTTGCTCACATGGGCAAGGATTGGATAGAATATTTAGGATGTGACTCACTCGTGCTCATGGATGTTCTCCAACTATGGATAATGCTTTTCTAGTCTTTCTTGGATCCTTTATGATGTCTAAATTTGGGCTTTCTAAGATCATAGGTAGACTCAAGAAAAGAACACTAGAGGATTCATTGGGGTCAAGGATGAGATTAAATATGGTTTGGATAAATTATCTAATCTGAAATAGAAGGAAAGAGACATGAATGGATTCTAGATAGTTTTGCTCTCCTTCCATGGCATTGTTAGATATGCTATCCTTGGGCTCCCAACGTCCTTTGTAAGAATAAGGATGCTTTCTAAGAGACTCTTTCCTAAAAGGATTTGGTTCATAGATACTCAAAGATCTCCTGTGAAGCTAGAAGTTTGTCTCCAAAATCATCACCATAAAAGAATCATGGGTAGAATTACTTCTTCCCTTGGAGGTGTTTTTAGAGTATGGATGATTTAGGATTGGTAGCTAGTCAAAGGTGCGGAATGATTATGATCTGGCTATCAAAACTTCTTCTATGATCTAGAGGATGATTCCTTTTCTTCCTTTGGGTGTTCATAAAAATTCTAAGAAAAAGATCATTTTTGAGAGTTTGTCAAGGACAAACCTTGCTTAGAAAAGGAAAGAAAAGTTCCTCCAGAAAAATGCATGATGGTCATGCCAACAACTTTTCTAGGATGAGATCCAAATACATTATCCTTTGTAAAGGATAGGATGTGGCCCTGAGGTTAACTTCGAGAAAACTCTTCCTATAATGGGTTATTTCATGATCATTTTGCTCAATCAGACACACACGTTCAAAGCCAAGAGGATAGGTTCTATAGATTCTAGTGGCTTGAACTTGTGCTTATGGATGCAGTATAAGGATAGGTGTGGAATCCGAGGATCCCAAAAAGATATAAAAAGAAAAGAAAATATAAAAAGAAAGACTACACTAAGATATGGTACAAGATTAGTTATGCTCAATGTTTTCTCAAGAACCAATTCCTCCCGGCAATGGCGCCGAGAAATGCTTGTTGGTATTTGTTAAGCCTACGTAAATAATTAATAATCCGCAAGCGAACGGATCTTGGTGAGCATTTCACCCGGAGACGGGGTTTTAAATATCGAATCCACAGGGAGGATGGTGTGAGGAATAATTGAGGCATATAACTAATCCCTGAGCATCAATCAAGGATGGGAGAGGATCAAGAGTTAAGAAGATTCCTATGGTTGTCTAGTTCTCCTTCTTGTAAGTTATGTTGATATTGATCTTAAAGGGATCGTACTCAAGGGAAAGTAAGGTCAAAACTTACCATTCCCCAAAGACTTAGATCCTACAAAGATGTCCTATCTACGGGGACGTGGAATCCAAAGGACTCAATGGTACTTGTCACTACCACGATCTACCACGCGCTCCGGGTAGGGGGCACTCATAAGTAACTTTGATCTAGGCACCACGCCTATACCTAAGTAAACCCCTCTAATCTATAGATTCCCATAAATTAGAGTACTCAAAGAGTTATGAATATTAAGAAAAATACTAACACTGAAGATAATATGATACTTACTCAAATAAGAAGTTGATCCAACATAGAAGTCTCAGGATCAAGTGCCATAAAGCCTTTGATCCCAGAGGTACAAGCGTAGAGGAGTCACCGACATGTCCGGGTGCTTCCCCTTCTTCTCCTCCACTCACTCTCTTGCTCTCAAGAATAGATCTAGAACTCTAATTAAGTTCTTTGATCTAATCTCTCAACTTGATATTCACTCATCTAATCTAGTTCTAATGATATATCTAATTAAGCTCTAATTACATGTCTAATTCTACTTCACTAATCCCTTAGAGAGTTGATCCATTCAAGGGACCCCTCTACTACTAAGAGTTAATGAGATAGAATAAGATAGTAATGAATTAGGGGTTTAACCCTCAAGGGGGGTCTTCTTATATAGGCCTTGACGATGAGCGTGAACCCTTGGATCAAACCGACCTTGGCAACGGTGTAGATGCAACCTCAATGTCGGTGGTAAACCGCCATAGAAAGGGGAGGATGACAGGTGGGACCCACCTGGCGGCCGCCAGTGATGGTGTTGGCGGGCGCCCAGCCATGGTGGGCCCCCTTTGTCGCCTCCTTCCCCGGTGTCTTCGGTGTCTTCTAGAATGTTTTAGTCCATAATTCGGGTTGAATTACTTCACGGCCAAGTCTTGTCATCATAGGTCTTGTATATTAGGAACTTTCTCCATTATTCTCTGCAATTATCTATTAAGTCCCTAAAAATATATAAATCACCAAAACTCGTGGAATTATGTTAGTTATACCCCTAGACTTATATTGATATTCAAATTAAGCCCTTATTCATGTTTAATTGACTAGTAATTTTATGCTATAACGGTGTCAACGACCAACAAAGACTCAATGACGCCCGGGGTGGTTGGTCGCATTGCGAAGGTCGCCACCACGCCCGGCGCACCACTCCAACAAAGCCGGGGGCTCCGGCAACCCTCATCCGCCCCCCACCTGGCCTCTTCGGCGATGGGCCATAGACCTCATCGGCCCGATGCCGGCTCCAGGGAACCTCCGCTACGCGATAGTGGCAAACGAGTATTTTACCAAATGGATCGAACCGCAAGCATAACGCCTCACTCGGTCGCGAAGTTCTTTTTGGCGGCCAGATTGTTTGCCGTTTTTGGGACCCCCGCGGAGCATCACAGCTTGATAACGGCACCCGGTCCGACAAATAAGGCTTCAAGCAGCTTCGCCACCAAATAGGCACAAAATACACTTCGCCTCCGTAAAGACACCCTCAATCTAACGGGCTTGTTGAGCGGGCCAACGGCATAAT
The DNA here is from genome assembly GCA_015847255.1 of Hyparrhenia diplandra. Classification (NCBI taxonomy): domain Eukaryota; kingdom Viridiplantae; phylum Streptophyta; class Magnoliopsida; order Poales; family Poaceae; genus Hyparrhenia; species Hyparrhenia diplandra. The sequence continues at coordinate 81,170 of JADLZK010010908.1, forward strand.
TTTGCGTGGCATCGCCGCCAAGGTCTACGCAAAGCCAAGGGGAAAATGGGCGGAGGAGCTCACTCCGTGGTGTGGTCACACAACACCTCCGAAAGCCGCGCGACCAAATTCACGCCCTTCAAGCTCCTTCGAGAAGAAGCCGCCCTCCCAGAGGAGCTAAAGCACGCGTCGCCAAGGGTCACCAAATAAGCCCCCGACGAAGAAGCAACCGCAAAGGACCTTCTCAAGAAACAAGAAACATGGCCATCCTCAACCTTCAAGATACCGGGAGGGAGACCACAAGATGGAGGAACAAGAAGCTCCACCTCCACGCGATCTCCATCGGAGACTTCGTCCTAATCAGGAAACAAAACGCGAAGATGGCTGCCAAGTTCGTTGCCAAATGGACGGGCCCCTACCTCGTCACAAGATCCACAAGGCCCGGCTCCTTCCACCTGCAAGACCTCGAAGGTCACGATCTCCCCACACGTGGAACGTGGACAACCTCCAAGTACTACCCCCTAGCGGTGCGGTGTACTAAGCACTCGCGAGTTGTAGGCGCTCCGACCATTTTTCTTCGTTCAACTTTTTTCTTCCATGTCTTTTGAGTTAAAACTGAGAACAATCCGGGTTGCACTCTTTTTCCTTGCGAAAGGCGCAAGGTTTTTTAATGAGGCAAAGACCGATATCTAATACATGTAGGTTAGTTTCCCCAATATCGAAGAATTTCAAGGTAAGTGTTGCACCGAAAGGGCCTGGTTGGTGTCACCCAGCCCTCATCGGGCGAAAGGTACTGGGATTGCCCACGCCGGAGGGGCAGCACAAATTTGCACCCCGGCTCGGTCAAACCAACACGTAACACTTCTTACTTTAAATTATGCAAAAGTCGGGCGCCCGGCACCCCGCCGTGGGCTCGCAATGAAGGCGCCCCGCGCTCCCCGTGTATGGAACCCGGAGGCGCGCAGCCGGGCGCCCGGCATCCTCCGCCTGGGCTCTGAATGCCGCCCCACACACCGAGTATGGGACCCGTGGAGGCGCACAAAAAAGCCGGGCGCCCCGGCACCTCCGGCCCGGGCAGCAAAGAAAAACAAACACAAGCTCATTAAGCAAGACACACGCAGCGCAACAAAAAAACCCTGGGCCCGGAACCTCCGCTAGAGGTTCGCAACAAACCCCTCCGGCGCGCCCCGCAGCCCGGCCTCGCGACCATAAAACAGAAAAGGACAGGGCCTCCGCCGTACTAGCCTTTACTTCACCACCTACCAAGGCCAGGGCCTTCGCCGTACTAGCCTTTACTTCACCATCTACCAAGGCCGTGGCCTCGCCGTACTAGCCTTTGCTTCACCACCTACCAAGGCCAGGGCCTTCGCCGTACTAGCCTTTACTTCACCACCTACCAAAGACCGCACCTTCGCTGTGCAAACCACAACCACATCAAAGCCCAACCAATCACAAGAGCCCCACCCAAGACCACCATAAAACCATGCTAGACCCCCCCCAAAGTTCCACGTCAAGAAGAGAGTAGCAACCAGCCGCATACAACTCCATGCCACCACCCCCAACCAAACCCCGAGCTTACAGAGCAAATGCTAGAATACCTCCGAGACCCAAAGCCCAACAATCCAGCGAAGGTACCACAATGAAAAATGTAAACAAAGCCCGACCCCCCCGAGGCGAATACACAGTGCAATGAAGAGCAACAGCGCTACATGTGCCTAGCGGCGGCGAAAACATCTAAATCTCCGCAAACCAACAAAGACCAAATGCGAGACAAACTAGAGCATTTCGGTCCTCCACAACCACCACCCGCCCGGTTGCCCAGAACACCTCGCGGGACCCGGCCTTAACACGGAGCGGAGACCCCTGTGAAGGAGATACCACAATGGAGAATGTAACATCCTCCCGTGGGCCAACTTCACCAAAGGAGTCAAAGTTCGGGGGGGGAAGGCACCGAGCCCTGAACACTAAACAAAGGCGGCGCGAATCGCTGCAACCCGCAGCACCACCGCTGCAAGTCGGGCGTCCGCAGGCGCAGGAAACATCCTCGCAGCCACCTCCGCAAGAGCTCCAGTGCGCGACGGGTCGCCCACGCCCAAGCCTCTGGACGATGAGTCGCAGCTCGCAGGAAGGCAGAGAGCACCCCCATCTCTACCCAAAGCTTCAACAGGGAACCCTGTACCTAGAAAGGGACCCTCCACGTCCCAAAGCGACATTGTAAACAAACTCCGCAATAAAAAGCAGTAAGCACCATTGCCTTACACGGCTACCTTCGCAAACGCGCGAGTCTCGCACTAAGAGAAATAGGGGACGCCGCTGTTTTACACGGCTACCTTCGCAAACGCAAGCGGAGTCTCGCACTCAAGAGAAATAGGGACGCCGCTATTTTTACGCTACACCGCAAACGCGCGAGCCCCGTGACCGGTATAGTAGGGACGCCGTCTTGCCTTACGACGGGCCCTTCGCAAACGTGCGAGCCTCGCACTAAGAGAAATAGGGGACAGCCCGCCTGCTTTACACGGCTACCTTCGCAAACGCCACGAGTCTCGCACTAAGAGAAATAGGGGACGCCGCTGTTTTACACGGCTACCTTCGCAAACGCGCGAGTCTCGCACTAAGAGAAATAGGGGACGCCGCTGTCTTACACGGCTACCTTCGCAAACGCGCGAGTCTCGCACTAAGAGAAATAGGGGACGCCGCTGTTTTACGCGGCTACCTTCGCAAACGCCACAGCCTCGCACTAAGAGAGCAGGACGCCGCCGCCTTACGCGGCTACCTTGCAAACGCCGCGCCAGTCTCGCACTAAGAGTAATAGGGGACGCCTTAACGCTCTACATGGCCACCTTCAAGACACTCTCCAAGAGAAACAAGGAACATTTACGTATAAACATATGCAACAACATAAAGGCGACTCCGCAAATACATCACTTACATAATAATACAACAGGTTACAACGCCCTTCACGGCTCCGAAGTCTCGGGAGCCTCCGACACACTACCTCCGCCACGGAGGTTACAGCGCCATGCAGAACCGCACGAACGAGCACCTTCGCAACATGCTCTACGAAAGCCTCCACGTCCACTACCTCCACCAAGGGCTCATCAACGGAAGGAGCGACCTCCGATATAGCCGGCTCGGACGAGAACAAGTCGCAGGTCTCCGCTCAACACTCGATGACAATAAACCCTCCGCATGTCGCCCCACTCAAAACCGACTTCCTCCCGCTTCCGGCACAACGACCCGGCCTCCGCGATCGACCCAACAAGCCGCTTGCCCGAGCGCAATGGCAACGGCCTCGTCATCCTCAATATCGTCATCCGCCATAGCCGCGCTGGTCGCGACCCCGAAAGCACCCGCTCCACTTGACGACCCGTCAAGTCGTGAGACCAGAAAAAAGCCTCGAAGCTTGATTGGCTATATCATACTTTCGAACTTCGGCCCCACCAAAACCGCTCGAAGGGCAATCCGGGAACAGCGGCATGGCCTGCACCCATGTGTCCCCCGGAGATAAACACATCCCGACGATTCATCATCGAGGAACCACGTTAAGTACCCTCCGCGCAGGACCCCCGGGTACCTGCGCGGCCAACACAAATAGCAAAGCTCCGATTAGGCCCAGCCTCGAAGAAAAAACCAACCATAAGAAAAAACAAACTCTGTAGAAGCACGGAAGACAATCAAATATAGCGGATAACGAAGCCATTAATCCAGTATTTCAACTTAAAAGTGTATGAGCCCGAAGGCCAAAAGACCCGGCGGTCTATGAACAACTTATCCTTAACAAAAAACCTCGAGACACCCTATCGGAGCTCTATTCCACCTTCCACCTCGGTCGGTCGCCGCGGCAAAGATCGCTGCAGCCGGGTTCGCTGTCGAAGGCTCGGCGTAGGGATGCGAGGGCCTCGAAGGGATCGCGGAGGTAGAGGCGTCGGCGGGCGCAGTGGCGAGGGGTCGAGGCACCGGGGCAGGAGCAGGATTCACCGGGACCGGCGCCGGGTCAGTCCGGGGCCGCGGCGGAGGCACAGAGTCACCCGGAAGCGACCAGGCGCCTCAACCCGTCCGCATATGCGGGCCTCGAAGCAGCAGCGGCAGCAGCCTGCATCACCACACCACCGCGTAGTCGCTATAAAGAAAGCAAAGTGGAGGCCGAGAGAAACAAATGAGAAAAAGAGAGCTTACCTTCTTGGCGAGGTTGGCCTCTCGCGAGGCCCAAGACAAGCCTCCCGCCCCCTCCGTACAAAAAAGCGCCTTGATGAAGGCCGTGGCGAAGCGCGCTTCGCATCTTGATCCTCCGCCGCGCCTTGACCTCCTCCATACCAGAAGGGGTGCGCCCCCGATCTTCGGAGCGGGCCCGCGGCTCACACCGGAGACCTCGAAGGGCGCCCGAACGCAACGCCGGCGTACTTTCCGTCTCGAAGTCCGCGGAGCTCACCATCACCTTCTTGAGCCCGAGAGACTCGTGGCGCATCCAGCGCCGGAGGCGGCATCGGATCCGGAAGGGCCACCGAGGAGCCGCACCCGCTCCAGAACCCGTCCGGCCGCCTTGAAGGCCTCCGCCTCCGCATACCCACGACGGCTCGCCCTCATTGAGCTTCACCGCCATAGCAGCCGCCTCCGTCTTCCGGGCGCCACGGGCCTCCCCCGCGCCCGCCGGCGAGCGGCCCCTTCTCTCCCCACGAGCACCTTGGCCCCTCCTTGAGGTCCACCACCTCCCTTGCGGAGCCGCCCAACTCCTCGACGGCGCCTTTATGCTTCCCGGGACCTCCCTGGCCGACTCCCTCCTAAGGTCGTCAGTGGCCTTCCAGCCGTCCCATGCTCCACCGGCGGGTCCCTACTCGCGAATGGCCGCGCCGCACCGCAGCACCGGGGAGAGTCCGCCCACCTTCACCTTGATGTCCCGTGAATATCGCGAAGAGAGCGGTTCGCCACCTCCACCTCCGCCGGCCGACGCACCGCCGAACACCCGACCGACAAACCTCCGCTCATTTCGCAGATCGGGCGGGGGTGTCGTCGGAGGTCCACCCCGTGTAGCCCACACGACATCATCGATGCCGATGGACTCCGCGAACGCACGGCAGAGCGTCGAGGGGCCTACGCGCCCCATAGCCACCTGCCGCGCCCGCCGGAGCCTCCGAGGGCTTCATCCGTGCGGCCCCTCCGGCTCACATGGCACCACCGGTGGCGAGGCTGCTCGCGCGCTCACGCTGAGCGCAGCCGCGGCACACCGCCCGGCGGCGCATCTTCCCCCGATTCATCACCGCTGCCGCCTCCCCCGCCCCGTCGGAGGGCCGGCCGCGCCCCCACTTGCCTCCTCATCATCACCAGCCGTCCCCGACGACTCCTCACCACGCCCACCGCCGCCGCTCCGCCTCCCTCCTCCGGGCCTCATCATCCTCCTCATCGCCTGAGATCGTGAGCGCCGAGGTCCGCCGTCCGAGCTCCCGCCGGCGCTTCGCCAAAGAGCCCTCCGCTTTGCTCCGCGACGCCGCTGGGACGGACGCCCGACGCCCTCTTAGCGGGGGCTCGAACGCCCACCCGCTGCCGGGTTGCGGACCCCCTTCGGGCTTCCCAAAGATCCATCGCGCCGGGCTTCGGCCTCCGCCGGCGCCTCATCATAGGCGACGCCCAACAGATCGCACACCCGATTAACACGTGCCGATCCGCGAGGCTCGCCCGATCTTCCGGATCTCCCGGGCTCTCCGCCTTGCCGATCAACCCCGCACCGACCAGCCTCCGCCATAACGAGCCGGCAAAACTGGGTCATTGTCTCGGGCCCGCCGCCTCGCCCGCCTCCGCCACGCTCCACCAGATCCAGCTCCAAGGCCTTGCAGCCCTTGGGGGCATAGGATTTTCGAGTCCCGAACCCGACGGTCTCTTTGCCACAAGGGCGAGACATTGGCCCCGGAACTCCTCCACTGTCACAAGACGACGCAAACCCATGGGCCGCCTATCAAGCCAGCCGCTCCAGCCCCGCCAAGGTCCGGTCTTCACCGGCTTCACCTTCGCACGGACACGGTTGTCGGGAGGGCGACAGCCCCCTCCCGCGTCCCGGATCTTGTAGTAGGAACTAGTGGGTACCCAGCCTGGGCCGGTTGCCCACGGGGTCTCACAAGGCCGGGGCAGTGGGCCTCCCACCCCGCTCCGAGGGATGAAGGTGCACACCCGAACCGGATCGGAAGACCTCCTCGCATCCGTCACCTTTGACGGTGCGGGCTGGGTGTGCACCATGTGGGCACGACGGCCATCCACCGGCGGCCCGTACCGACGGAGCGTAGGCCCACACATAGGTGGCCACCGGGGAAGGTGAGGATCGTCACCGATGAAAGCCGAGGTTCCACTTCCGAAACCGCAAAGACAAGCTCCGGGCCAAGCAGAAAGCGGAGGCGGGGTGAAAGAACTCAAAAAGGCGACCACTCCCGCCTTCCTTCGGGAGGGACCGTCTCCCCTCCGAGGGGCGGAACCTCTTGGCTCCAAACCACTTGTATTCTTTTCGCAGCTTCTTCAGAGACTTCTCCGTGCATTTGCTCTGAGGAGGCCTCAAGCTCTCCACGATGGGCTTTGGTCCGTAGTCTCCTTAACGCGCCATCGAAGCTACGCTGGCGAGCAACAAAAGCAAAGGCAAAGATGAACAAGGGAAGGGGACCTCCGCTAGGGCGAAAAGCGCGGAGTTGTAGCTTGGCTGAGGGGAAGCGAGCGCAAAGGCGAAAGGCGAAAAGCGAGCGTGAAAGCGAGAGGAAAGCACAAACCCTAACCCCACCAACCGTACATATTTATAGGCGGGGCCGAGGGAGGGCCGCCGCGGGATCCGGCCGCCACCCCGAAGATCGCGGCCCGGATAAAACAGCGCCCGGCCCTCCTATCCATCCGGCCCGAGCAAACGAACGGCATCCGTACACCATGAACAAACACAAATACCCCGATCCGCGCCTCAACAAGGTCAGCCAACCACGTCACCCGAGCAAAACCCAAAACCCCGTGTCCTAGAAGGATAAAAAGGCGAAGCCCACCTCCGCGAGGCCCACGAGCAGCCATGGGACGCCGGCGGCAAGGGCCCATGGGATGACCAACAGGCCACCCGCACGGGACCCTCCGAAAAGACGTTTTTACGCGTCTGGGCCCCTCGAGGGGAACGGACCTTCGAGGGGCTGCCGTTGGGGAGGGCAACCCTAGCCAGCCCGGCGGCTCCACAGGCCCCCTTCGGGGGGGCCAAGTAGTAACCCTCGATTCACAAAAATGCTAAGTCTCGCAGGCCGACGAGCGGAGGACCCTCCGCTAGCGCCGGCCGGCGAGGCCCTCCCCACCGGGCGGGGAGGCCTCCGCTGGCCTCCGGAAGGGCCACGGACTAACCCCTTGACGCGGCCATGAAGTCATCACAGATCGCCAGGGAGGAGAACCCTCCGCAAAAGGAGCAAGCGGCGGAGTCCACTGCGCCTGAGTGAGGAGCCCGAAGACCAACGATCCAGTCCACACGAAGAAGAGTGCCGGCCGGGGGGGGCCCCTCCGCAAGCTGCCTCCGCAGGAGCGCGCTACGGCGGCCAGGGCGAGGAAACCCCACGGTCCCGGGCGACGAAAGACCCCAGTGTTTCATACCCCCCGTACAGCTAGTTACTAGCTTGCCCCCGTGAGGGCCAGCTTGTAAGGGTCTAACTCGCACCTACCATGTACCAAATTGTAAATCAGCCCCTCTGACCTCTGGTATTCCTATAAATACCCGGGTACGGGCACTGAGAATCAGATCGGATGTTGGCCAGTTTAAGCGCCATTTACTCGTTTTTACTACATCCACGCTTTGTTCCACACCCCGTCGAGCCTCCTTCCATCGGAGGCCCGAGCCGCCCCCTCCGATCCCCGACCGGCAGAACCCCCGAGGTCGGGCCGACCGGAGGTCGCTCCGCTCCTCGTCCGTCCACTCGCCTAAACCCGTAGGAAGCCCTCCCTCGCCCCCCTTTCCGCCTCCTCGGGGAGCGAAGGCTAAGGGGCGTGAGTGAACCCCACAAACATCAAGCTTGACAAATCACCGAAAATGTTGGGATTCAAAAAAGTGTGCTAGTGAACCAATTGTGTACAAGAGAGGTGTTGGTAAGAATGCAGTAATACTAGGTGTGTATGTAGATGATCTGATTGTGACTGGTGAGGATGTGTCAGAGATTAACAGATTCAAGAAGCAGATGACCTCACAGTTTGAGATGAGTGACTTGGGTCTGTTGTCATATTATCTTGGGATTGAGGTGAAGCAACTTGAGGATCACATCACAATTAGATAGAGTAGCTATGCTAAGAAGATACTTACACATTCACAAATGCACTCACTGCTTCATCCTTGGATTTGAGCATATACATAGAACACCATCTTGTGCAATCATCAACACAAAGCATAAAATACTTGTTTCCACTACTTGATTTCTCGGGTGTAATGGGTCCACACAAGTCTACATGTACTAGCCCCAATGGTTCATCTGCTCTCCACAGCACACTCCTAGGAAATGAAAATCTAGCCGGCTTTGCAACTAAGCAAGACTAACACACCTGATCTGGCTTCTGAATCAATGGTACTCCCCCTGCCATTTCTTTCTCTACTAGCTGTTTCAATGCATGAAAATTGACATGTCCTAATCTCCCATGCCACAACCATCCCTCATCTTCAACACTAGCCATCAAGCAGACAGGTTCCCCAACACTTAAACCAATTTTGTATATTCTATTTGGACTCCTTTCAACACACATGATCAATCTATGTGGACTCTTCTCAATAACAGTAATGATATCATCATCCATCAAAATTCTATGACCATGTTCAGCTAACTGACCAAGACTAATCAAGTTTGCTCTAAGTTTGGGTATGTAGTACACATCTCTAAGCAACCATCGATTCCCATCATTTCCCTTAAACACAATTGAACCAATGCCAGTAATATCTACAGTAGAACCATCACCAAACTTCTCTCTGTCTCTAGTCATGTGGTTGCTGGCACCACTGTCAAGGCACCATGTGTCACCAGTGGGTTCTCCATTGCCTGCAAAGTGAAGCTCAGGCTGCATAGGGCCTCCATTCGACATAACCTGCCCCGAACACGCTGCTGTGAACTTGCTCCTGGATTCATCACCTCCAACTCAGCAAACAGCACCGATGGCTCCATCTCGGCCGTCACATGATGAGCTTCATCTTCTTTCTTCTGGTTTGGACAACGATTGGCATAGTGACCATTCCGCTTGCATTTGAAGCACTTGATATGACTCTTATCCTTCCTGTCAGTGCTTCCAAATGCATCACCACGTCCACCACGCCCACCTCGGCCTCCACCTCAACCATGGCCTCTTCCTCGACCTCCAGCACCCGATGGCTTGCCACCACCAGATCCTTCCCCACTCGATTTCTTCTCGCGTGCATCCCACCCGCTTGAGTGAGCAACACCCGTCCGACCTCACGATGCGCCACCTCGACTCTTGCTAGTGCGCTCCTCATATGTCCTGAGGCGCCCTATGGCATCATCGAACTCCAGCGTCTTGAGGTCATGATTCTGTTCGATCCCGGCCACAACTTGGATAAATCTGTCAGGCACGGTGTCGAACAATTTCTTCACCATGGCTCTGTCCTCCAAGGTTCCACCTAGATTGCTGAAACGGACTGACATCGCCGTCAGTTTTCCAGCAAAATCATCGACAGTCTCCTCCTCCTTCATCTTCAAGGCATCGAATTCGGTTTGCAAAGTTTGCAGGCGCGCGTCTCTGACGCTGCGTTCAGCGCACGAACCTTGCCTTGAGCGACTCCTAAACCTCCCTTCCTTTCTTCTTCTTCGCGACTTGCATCAAGAGATCGTCCGGACAAGCACTGAAACAAGTGCGTGCGCACCTTCTTGTCCTTGGCCGTTTCTGCATCTGTCAGAGCGCGTGCTGCGTTCTCCGCCGTCGGCTCCACAATCGCCCACCATCCCTGCTCCTCCATGATTGCTTGAACTCGAATGCTCCAACTTGTGTAGTTGGTGGCCGTCGAGTTGGGAACAGCTGCCGATACCCGGCATCGCCACTCCGGCCCCCATCGCCGCTCCCAGCGACATGGATCCGCTATGTGGTGGTGATGCTAAGTGATTGCGGCTCCGATACCACGTGATGGCCAAGATCAACAATCACTAGCTTGAACACGAACTGGCTAAACCTATCTCGATCGCGCAAAGAAATCGGATGTAAAAGCGGATGAACACTCGATGAACACGAACGGCAACCGCCAGGGTGACGGTGCCCCTTTTCACCTTCGATTACACCGAGTACAATCACGATTACAAGTTAACTGAAGCGCTACACCACACTTCTTACATCCATCTATTTATACCAATAGCTAATGGATACACTTACTGAAAGTAAAAGCGCTAAACACGCGAAACAAGTTGACAAGAAACACACACGCCAACTGCTCGGCGTTCGGCACGCGCTCCCCGCTCCTCCGGGACGCTCCTCGACAGCCAACCGCTTTTCCCGCCAACTGAATAATTCAAATTCTATTAATGATCTCGCTTAACCAGCTTGACCCACGGTCTTCTCTAGCTCGGGAACACAAGATTAACCAACATGGATGTCGATGCGCCGCCGCCGCCCTCCCGGCTAGCCCGCACCGCCGTGTGGTACGATGTTCCCGCCGCGCTGTCGCCCGACCCGGGAACATATGCCGGGGTCCTGCGTGCTCGCTAGCCCACGGGTCGGCGAGAGACGCCGCCCACCGGAGTGCCGCCCCACGCGTCGTCGTAGGCCGTGGGTATGGGGTGCTCGGCACGGGCGGTACTCCACCGACACCACGATCGCGCCGGGTTCGCGGCTGTTGCATTTCTTAAGCGCAATCACTAGAAACAGGTTTAGAACCTATCTCCAATAATGGCGCCAGAAATGCGCCGTCGACATTCTAAAGTGAAACCACCGTGTCGGTGATAACACTAGGTACATCAACGGTGATAGATCTTGCCTAAGAAGATATTCATCCGCAAGCGCACGGATCTATCATTGTAGCATTTCACCCGGAAGTATTCAGGGTATCGTTATTTATATTTTCCCAAAGGAAGGCATGGTGGAAAAGGATCTAATAGAGACATGAACAGGATAACATGACTATGTAATGGACCAATGCTCATAACAGGGAAATAAAGGAACGGTAAAGGGATAACTTGACACACTCACTCAAGCCAAACTCAAGGATAAAGATAAATAAGGAATAAAGAAAGACCTAAGTGGAGCATACAGATTCTAGTCATGGTTGTGCATAGAACCAGTTGATAGTCAGGCAACACGCATGGGCAGGAGGTCGGAGCTGAGAATGAAATGGACAGGGAGACCTCCCGGAGCATCCGCCCTGAAGGAAGGCATTTACGAACTCCTACAGCACACACGAACATGGGGGGATTTCAAGGGACGGTCAAGGCTTGTCACGACCAAGCCGCCTACCCCCTCAACCGTGGCATGCACTCATATTCGAAGGATACCTGGCATCCGGACACCACGTCCGCATACTAGGACACTACTCATGTCCCCCATGGCCCCCACCCTACGGATGGACGGAATAGGACACGAGCAAGCCCCGAAGGACACAACGAACCGCCATTTAGCACAATCCCGACACTACCCAATTATATTGCATGAATGGTTTAAGCATAAAGTTCTATATGATGATATCACAACATAGAAACTATAGACTAGTTCATGTGTCATGATCATGTCAAGAACAACATGTTAGATCATAAGATAAATCATGAGGTATAGAAATAACATGAAGACTCTAATCCTAATGCACAACCAAGATAAGATAAGAGCAAGACTTTGGAAGAATACCATAGAAAGATTTATTCGGGGAATCCATCTTCCAAGGAGCCAAGCCCTCCTTGGTAGCTTTGCCTAGCTCCACATCCTAAACTTCTAATCCTACTAGGAGGAGGAAGAAGAAGAATAGAGAGGGAGAGAGTGGCTCTTCTTGTGAGGTGTGTGTTACAATGGTGGGAGATGGCCTCCTTTTATAGGTAGAGGAGAGGGGGCTCATTAGAAAATGTCCATCCCCACATGGAAGGTACAAAACCGACCTTGGTACACCTGCCTAATTTGCTAAACCGACCATCCCACGGGGGAAACCCCGTTTGGAAGGTGCACGAACCGCTCCCGAGGTTGGGCGAAACCGCCCTCGAGGGGAGGGTGCGGCCGCAGGGTGGTGGTGGCGCACCCCCCCCAGGCTCGGCCTGGCCCGGCCGGTGGGGTGTCTTCCTCGTCTTGAAAAGTTGTGGGCCGGGCTTTGCTCGTCCCAATTCGATGTTTTGGGTCGATTTGCTCCTAGGCTTGTGTTTTGCAATAATGCGCTTCCTCGGATGGCGTATTTTTGGTCGATTTTCCACTTGCTTTTATTATAAATCTGCAAAATAAAGTACAAGACACTACAAGTGGAATTTATTAGTGATAAATGTATATGTGTGTAGTAAGGTATAGTTTCACCCCCTTATTATTGGTAGAATGTTGACGTTAAAAAATATGTCGTTGGTGACCGTCAACAAACTCCCCCAAGCTTACCCTTTGCGGCGTCCTCGAGCAAAGATAAGTACTTGGTTGTTGATCGAGGAGTTGCTACTATGCTGATTATGTTTCACAAGTGCGGGGTTATAATAAGATTTTCTACTAGAGTTTGAATAAAATGGCACATCTTTTTCTCACCCTTTATTACCTTTCATCGTAGCGGGGCTTTTTAGCTTTTCTCAAAGTCTTGGGCGGTTGCCGGATAGAACGGTTATAATGTAAATACTTTTCATTCATCCTTTTGATTAACTTTCTCATCCGGGGATTTATTTATTTAGTTCTATTTTGGTTTTTCGAGAAAGTATGGGCTTTATTGTTATATATATATATTTTGGAGAGGTGGGCTCTGCTCGCCCTAGACTTTTGTCTTTTATTTCCTCCCTTTCTTTTTTTTTTTTTTTTTGGAGATGTGGGCTCTACTCACACTTGGACACATGTCCATTTTTTCATCTTTTTTTTCTTTTTTTTTTTTTTTTTTTTTTAGCATAGCCCATATCATTTCTCTTTTCTTTCAAATTAGATTCCCCGGATGTCAAGTTTCTCTTTTTGGATGAAATCATAGCAAATCCATTTGTACCATATCATACTTGGCAACAACTTAGACTAGATAGAGCCTATGCAACCCACATGAATCAGGTTTTTTTTTTATTCGGGATGAGTTTTTAGACTTAGCCACTAAACCCAAACTTTAGAGAAATTCGAATTATAAACTAGGCACAGGCAAAACATAAAGACGTGAGCAACTATTCATCATTTCAACAGGTAGAACTAAACATTAATACAACACATATGTATGGAGTGGAAAATATCTCTCTCTCTCTTTCTTCTTCCCCTTTTTTTATTATTATTATTCTCATACCTCATCATTTATATAAGATTAGAAAATAAACGAATGGAATGTGAGATACGAGTTACCTTTGTGGGAGTCCTCCCCAAGCTACCGTCGACTTACCTTCGATTTATGATACATTTGCTAACCTGTGCACGCCATGATTTGATCTTGATTAACGTCTTCGTTTAGCGTGCGGGAGACTCCCCCAAGCTTGTCTTGTGATGAACTTGGAAGAAGCGGGACAACCATTCTTGGGGTTTCAAAGGTTTTATTTATTTATTTTCATTTTTTTGGTTCACGACAAGATCTGTTCTCCATTGTCATCTCTAGGACACCCTCTTGAAATGGATAATTTCTGCAGGGGTTAGTCCATATGGTCGACCAAAATTTACACTAGTAGTCTTGTTTCAATAATCAAACTTCGACTCCATGTCTAATCTGATTAAGGTAAACTTTTTAACCTAAGCACCATGCTCAATTCAAAAAGTCTATGGAAGTAGGATCATCGACTAAATGATCATAACTTCCAAACCGCAAACATACTTGGCATAGAAAATGGAAGCATGAATTGAAACAAGATTCATCCAATGAAGATGAAGACTTTGAAAGGTGAACAAAAAGTTTAATTTAATTTTTTTTTATAGATTTTATGTAATAAATATTTTTGTTAATTTTTTTTTGATAATAAAATATTTTATAAAACATATTTTTTTAAATATACCTTTTTTTTTTTTTTTTGAAAATATTATAGATTTTTGTGTAGTAATAAATTTTTTTTTGTTTATTTTAATAATAAGATATTTTTATAAAACACACATATAAAATATATTTATTTATTTATTTATTTTATTTTTTTTTGGCATGGTAACGAAAAAAGATGAGAGTGAAAGGTTCACATTACCATATTTTTGGTCCTCCCCAAGCTAGCTCGAAGCCCATTGGATCGGGTTTTTTAAGCCCCCGTGCTCTTTGACTTTTTCTGCATGGTTAGTATATGGTAGTTTCACGAAAGTGGACTTACCATCCTCCGTGATTACAAAAATTCAAAAAGCATATGCGAGGAAGGAGCATTTCGAGCGAGCTAGGTGTTTTCAAGAATTATTATTATTATATATATATATATATTTTTTTTTTTTGAAATTTATTATAAAGAGAGGACAAAAGAGCTTCACCAAACTTTTCAAACTCAAACAAGGCTAAGATAAAAGATGCAAAATAGGTCTAGCCTTGTTTTATCTCCATGATGAAATATTTATTTGTTTTATATATATATATATATATATATATGGAGATAAGTATGAGTAAAAAGAATTGGTGAATTATTACCTTTGTGTACTGAAAGGTGTGTGTGTACCAACCACGCATGAAGGCAAGATGTTAAAACTCCCGCGGTGGTAGCTTGATGATCCATCTCAGGCGGACCACAAGGCTTAGGTGATACACACAGGTAGTGTATATGGACCATGGGCCTTAGTGGTCACAAAGGTGTAAAGGAGGATGTTCCTCCTTTCCTTTACCTTCTTCTCTTTTTTTTCTTTTTTTTTCTTTTTCTTTTATTGGACCTTTGCGTACCTGAGTGTACTTAACCGGCAGCTTGGGGATAGAGTTCATAACTGCTGCATCGGTAGCGTGATGATCTTGATTTGGTAATGACTTCCTCACACCGGAGTAGAGGGAGGCAGACCAAACTCACCCAGGTGCAACAAGGTCTTGGGAGAGAAAGATCCCTTCTTGCTTACATGGAAGCAATGAAGGGTGGAGTCAGTGTCTTCATTTTTTACCTTGACCATATGGGGCCAACCTGCTCCCCTCTCTCCTCTTATTTCTTTTTTATATCTCTTTTTTTTTAAACTCTCTTTCTTATATAGCAAGGGGAGGCTAATCTCTTATTCATCTCTCTTTTTTTTCATCATTTTTTTTTCTCTCTTTTTTTTTTCATCATATTTTTTTTCTCTTCTTTTTTTTTTCACTTGAGCCCCCCTTTTTTTTAATCCCCTTGGTGCACTTGGAACTTGATATTCTCACCATCTTCCCTCACACACTTGGACTTTCGTGAAAAAGTCAAGTTTGCAAAGTCAGGGTCTCCTTTTGAGTGTGTTCCTCCGCCCAAGAGTATCAAAGTTTTCTTGTTGATGTAGCCTCCATGTTTTCAAGCGTCGCATGCCCCTTTGTTCTTCTTAGTCTCCACCTGAAATGGTTAGTGACAAGAATACCCGAAGGTGCATACTAACTTGATAACAAGTCCTTGCTTTTTATTTATAAGATTTTTTTTTCTTTTTTATAAGAGATTTTTTTTTTTGTATATAAAAGATTTTTTTTTTTTATAAAAGATATTTTTTTTTTTTAGATAAACCTGTTATAAACAAAGGTCACTACACATGCATATTATCATGATGAACATGTTCTAAAAGATGCCTTATAAAAACCAATGCCTTCCCTAAGCAACGGCGCCGGAAATGCTTGTTGCATTTCTTAAGCGCAATCACTAGAAACAGGTTTAGAACCCATCTCCAATAATGGCGCCAGAAATGCGCCGTCGACATTCCTAAGTGAAACCACCGTGTCGGTGATAACACTAGGTACATCAACGGTGATAGATCTTGCCTAAGAAGATATTCATCCCGCAAGCGCACGGATCTATCATTGTAGCATTTCACCCGGAAGTATTGGGGTATCGTTATTTATATTTTCCCAAAGGAAGGCATGGTGGAAAAGGATCTAATAGAGACATGAACAGGATAACATGACTATGTAATGGACCAATGCTCATAACGGGGAAATAAAGGAACGGTAAAGGGATAACTTGACACACTCACTCAAGCCAAACTCAAGGATAAAGATAAATAAGGAATAAAAGAAAGACCTAAGTGGAGCATCAGATTCTAGTCATGGTTGTGCATAGAACCGGTTGATAGTCGGGCAACACGCATGGGCGGGAGGTCGGAGCTGAGAATGAAATGGACGGGGGAGACCTCCCGAGCATCCATACGAAGGAAGGCATTTACGAACTCCTACAAACACACACGAACATGGGGGATTTCAAGGGGACGGTCAAGGCTTGTCACGACCAAGCCGCCTACCCCCTCAACCGTGGCATGCACTCATATTCGAAGGATACCGGCATCCGGACACCACGTCCGCGATACTAGGACACTACTCATGTCCCCCATGGCCCCCACCCTACGGATGGACGGAATAGGACACGAGCAAGCCTCGAAGGACACAACGAACCGCCATTTAGCACAATCCCGACACTACCCAATTATATTGCATGAATGGTTTAAGCATAAAGTTCTATATGATGATATCACAACATAGAAACTATAGACTAGTTCATGTGTCATGATCATGTCAAGAACAACATGTTAGATCATAAGATAAATCATGAGGTATAGAAATAACATGAAGACTCTAATCCTAATGCACAACCAAGATAAGATAAGAGCAAGGCTTTAGAAGAATACCATAGAAAGATTTATTCCGGAATCCATCTTCCAAGGAGCCAAGCCCTCCTTGGTAGCTTTGCCTAGCTCCACATCCTAAACTTCTAATCCTACTAGGAGGAGGAAGAAGAAGAATAGAGAGGGAGAGAGTGGCTCTTCTTGTGAGGTGTGTGTTACAATGGTGGGAGATGGCCTCCTTTTATAAGTAGAGGAGAGGGGCTCATTAGAAAATGTCCATCCCCACATGGAAGGTACAAAACCGACCTTGGTACACCTGCCTAATTTGCTAAACCGACCATCCCACGGCGGGGAAACCCCGTTTGGAAGGTGCACGAACCGCCTCCCGAGGTTGGGCGAAACCGCCTCGGGGAGGTCGCGGCGCACAAGTGTGCTTGCGCACCCCCCAGGCTCGGCCTGGCCCGGGCTTCGGTGGGGTGTCTTCCTCGTCTTGAAAAGTTGTGGGCGGGCTTTGCTCGCCCAATGGTGATGTTTTGGGTCGATTTGCTCCTAGGCTTGTGTTTTGCAATAATGCGCTTCCTCGGATGGCGTACTTTTGGTCGATTTTCCACTTGCTTTTATTATAAATCTGCAAAATAAAAAGTACAAGACACTACAAGTGGAATTTATTAGTGATAAATGTATATGTGTGTAGTAAGGTATAGTTTCACCCCCTTATTGGTAGAATGTTGGCGTTAAATATATGTCGTTGGTGACCCGTCAACAGCGGCCGGGGAGGTCGCGTAAGCGGTGGTACGTCCGGCCAAAGGGGCACTCTCGTGCGAGAAAGACCGCCGTGGATGTACACCACGAGGGAAGCTTCGTCTTCCTAGTCCTGCCGCCCGGCGCGGACGTGGCCGTGGTGGCGGCTTCGGCATGGAAGGAACGGGCGTGCCGACACGCCGGTGCGGCGTCGATGACGTCCCTCGTTGCCACCCCGCGGTTGGATGTCGGGTTCTCGACGCTGCCACGAAAGGGGTGCGCGCAAACCGCTCGACATGGCCGATCCCTTGTGTCGTAGTAGGAATGGATACTGAGGTCACGCCCACGTCGCCGACAACATTCACACATTTCTTCTTGTTTGTATGCATGGCGAACTGGCGACGCACGTAGCTCCTCCTACTTTTTTTTGTTGTGTGTACTTGCCGTGGGGGTTCTGGCCTTGACGGCTTGTGAGGGGGTTTTATATAGCTGGAGCCCTATTTCATTTTGGCCCGTCGGTTACCAAGATATCACAAGTTGGATTCATTTTTGAAAAATGGTCATACACTTTTTATTTTAGGGAAGAAATTTTTGGTCATGCATGTCTCTAAGGCCCTTCCGGTGTTGGCTTGAGCAGCTCCAACAGTTTGCCTTTATGTTTGGCATTCTCATATTTTTGCCAAAAAGCTCAAAATTTATTCTCCAACAGTTTGGCATTTGGGGAGAGTTAGCAAATTCAGCCTTCATGCGGCGCAAAAATGCACGCTCACGACGTTTGGCATTCGTGGCGCATCGCATGCGTGTTAGAAGAGGTTGAAGGGCATAAACATAATTTTGTTTTTGTGCGGGTTCTGATGTAAGTTTGATCCGAGTTTGACAAGTGAATTATGCCAAACTGTTGGAGATGATCTTTTTTTTTTTTGACTTGGCATTTGGATTTGAGAGTTGCCAAACAAGGGCAATTGCCAAACCACGAATGGGGAACTTTTGGAGTTGCTAGCATATTACTCCTGTAGATTGTAATGGTCATATACTTAATGTATTTTCAATAACTTGAAAAATCGAAACACGTTTATAATAATACACTTCTGTAACTTGAATAATCACTTGTAGAGAAAAAAAAAATTCTGGACTTTTGTCTTCAGTATGCATGCACATAACTTTTAAAATTTTCAAATGTTTTCTTTCAAAAAATAACTTTGCACCTCAACCTCTTGTAAGCTCATGTATCCAAAAAAAAAGAAACAAGCAAACAAGTGTATTTTTTGAACTATATAGTTTCCATGTTTGCATCTACTTGATGGTTCATAGTGTACAAAAGAGCAGAAACTCAGGTTAGTTTTTTATCACTCCAACATATCTACGTTTATACTACATAGAGAACGATGAATGCATGTATGTAAGAGGGTGTTGAGAAAAATAAAGTGCTCATGCCGTGACTCGTGGTTGCATGATCCTATCTAATTGGGGCCTTGCCCTCCAGTTTCTTTATTTTTCTAAAGAAAACATAAAAAAATAGCATGTGTGAGGACACCTGAACCAACTTCTTGCCTGAGCCATAACTGATATGGATATATAATATGGAATTAGTAGGTAGCTAGCCCGTGCCGACATACAATTACTATTATCTAGCTTTGTGCGTTCATTTTTGTCGTTTCGGGTCACAATAGTATGGCGTAAAGATATACCTCTCATTCTTGGCAATTTTGTGTGTTCATTGTCGTTTTGGATCAACGGTACCTAGAAATCTAGAATTAGCCAGCTACCTTGATCAAGATAGGATTTTTGTCAGATTTATTGTGCACAGCTCTCAGCATTAATGCATACAGTGACATCAAAGAGAACCAAACGGTACGGTTGGCAGCCCATTTTGTTTTCTGACAACAACCCCCTTCAAATATTGTTGCCTCTCGTGGAAGCGTATGCATATGCATGCCCTGCGCCCTGGGATATTGTGGACAGTGTGAAGAACAGGGTAACGTGATGCCCTCTCAGGCTCACGGCTTCGTGTTAATATAGGCTAGGAAACGCCCCTAGCATGGCATGTACATCATCTTGACTTACAAGTAAAGAAAACAAAGATTACAAGATCAATCTATGACTTAAACTACAAGCTAGTTATCCTTTCTATCTATACCATAAGTTACAAACATACCATATGTCAACATACACACGAAGCCTGGCCTTGCATCATTTAACACCCTCCCTCAATCACAACGCATCTATGAGGTTGAGATTGGACCTAAATGCTTTCAATTTATGAACCGGCAATGCCTTGGTGAAGCCATCTGCTATTTGATCATTGGTGCTAATGAAACGAATACTGAGTTGCTTGGTGCCACCTGTTCTCTTACAAAATGATAGTCTATCTCAATATGCTTAGTCCTGGCATGAAATACTGGATTTTGAGACAAGCAAGTAGCACCTAGATTATCACACCACAACTGTGAAGGCATTGGATGAGAAACTCCAAGCTCATCAAGCAATTTTCTCACCCACATAACTTCTGCAGTAGCATTAGCCATGGACTTATATTCAGCTTCTGTGCTAGATCTCGACACAGTAGCCTATTTTCTTGCACACCAGGATATTAGATTAGCTCAAAGATATCTTTGCAAAGCCTCCGGTTGATCGTCGTCATCCGGACAACCTGCTTAATCTGCATGCGAAAACGCACTCACAAGAGCTGTTTTAGACTTCCCAATGCGCAAGCCTATATTCAATGTTCCCTTTACATATCTTAGAATTCTTTTAACAGCTTCCCAATGAACTGTGGTTGGAGAGTGCAAAACTAGCATACCTTATTAACAGAGAATGAGAGATCCGGTCTAGTCAAAGTCAAATATTGTAAAGCTCCAACTATACTTCTGTACCTTGTGGAGTCTTACGGTCCAAGTGGATGACAGCGGTGATAGATAATTTCTCTGTCACAACCATAGGTGTGGTAACCGAATTGCACTTACTCATATTTACCCTTTTAAGAAGATCGGTTGCATATCGTTCTGAGTAAGAAGAAGTTCACCATGTCCCTTCTTTACTTCAATACCTAGGAAATAATGCAACTCTCCAAGATCTTTAATAGCAAAATCTCTTTCAAGATCCACGAAGCAAAGCGAAACAGCTTCTTGTGAAGAACTGACAACAATTATATCATCGACATATACCAACATATAAATAATATATTTCCCAGTTCTATAAAAGAATAAAGATGTGTCGGCCTTTGATGGAACAAAACCGAGCTTACGCAATTTTTCACTTAGCTGTGCATGCCATCTGCGAGGAGCTTGTTTAAGTCCATATAGAGCTTTATCAAACTTGCATAGATATCCAGGATTTTTCTTATGCGCATACCACGGTGGTTGGCGCATGAAAACATCTTCTTCAAGTATACCATGAAGGAAAGCATTTTGTACATCTAACCGATGCATATACCAACCTCGTGATACGCTGCTAGTGACAGAACTAGGCGAATTGTAGCTGCTTTAACAACAGGACTAAAGGTATCTTCATAATCAATGCCATAGCTTTGTTTGAACCCTTTTGCAACCAATCGTGCCTTGTACTTTTGTCTATCTTACCATCGGCTCTCCTTTTTAATCTTGTAGACCCACTTTACGGTCGATAACATTACGTCGCTTGTCGAGGTGGAACAAGGTGATCAATGCGAAAACTCCTCATCCATGGCTTGTTTCCAATGTGGATTAGACAAAGCATCATGTAAATTTGCGGGCTCTTGGATCTGGTAGCAATGTTACCATACGACCGTACCATCGGTATAAACCTTAGGTTTGCGAATGCCATCTTTGTAGTCACGGGTCACGGCCGTGGAGGAGGCGGTGGGAAAGCGAAAGTGTAGCGATCGGCACAGGTGAAGTCGGCGTAGAAGATCCGGCATTTGTCACCACCAGACGACAGGACTGGAGTACCGGATCCGTCGCGGCACGTTGCGTGAGGCAGGAGCAGCGAGGAGTCGGCGTAGAAAATCCGTGCCCCCGCCGGCCGGATGCCGAGTTGCCCCCGTTGTGGCGAAAGACGCCACCGGCGAGCGCGGAGAGGGGACAACCCGGTCGGTGACGACGACGATTGATCCGGCACCGATCAAGGGCGATTACGGCCGCGACTTGGCGTGAATCAGCACCGGGATCGGTGCCTGCTGCTTCCGAGGAGACATGGTCCGGATATTGCATGTGATTATCATTTTGACGCTGGTTTTCTTCCTGTTGTTCATTACCTGAAATCACATTGTCTTCCACAAAATCATCAGTAGCATTAGTACATGAAGAATCACAATTTGCTTCACCTCTAAGATCGCGTGAAGGAAGAAGATGATCAGGTAAAAGATCTATTTCAGATTGTAATCTGGCACCGGCATTGGAATGTAAATTAGCGAACGGAAAAACGTTCTCATCAAAGATAACGTCCCGAGAAACATAAACACGACCTGTGTTAACTTCTAGACACTTGAACCCTTTATGCATAGGACTATAGCCTAGAAAGACACATTGCTTGGATCGGTATTGAAGTTTCTTTGTATTATAGGGACGGAGGTTCGGCCAGCACGCACACCCAAAGGTGCGAAGCATTGTATAATCTGGTTGCTGAAGGAAAAGGCGCTCAAGAGGTGTTTGATTATGAATAACCTTGCTAGGCATGCGGTTTATAAGATAGGTAGCTGTAATAAAAGCCTCATCCCAGAATTTTAGAGGCATTGAAGCTTCTGCGCCAAGGTTAAGCCGGTTTCAACTATATATGCGGTGTTTGCGTTCTGCAAAGACCGTTCTGGCTGGTGTGCATATGGACGAGGAGACTTGGTGGGTAATGCCAATCTTATTTGGAAGAAAGGGCTAAGTTTTTTGATACTCTCCTCCCCAATCAGTTTGTACAGCAACAATCTTTTTGTTGAACAATCGTTCAACCATATTACGGAAATCATGAAAGCACTTAAAAACTTCAGATTTATGCTTCACAAATAAATCCATGTATACTTGCTGAAATCATCAATAAAACTGACATAAAATTGTTTTACGCCAACCGACATGGGTCTTTGGCCCCCGAACATCCGAGAAAATTAACTCTAAGGGACTTCGATGACACACTAGGCGATTTGGGGTATGGCGGTGATGACTCTTGCCTTCTGGCGGACGGCGTCACATACCCTCCCTTTATTCGACTCGGGGAAAAACTCCGGAAGATTTTTTATTGAGAATTTGGTGAACAACCGCCCGATCTTTGGATGCCCTAGGCGTGCATGCCACCGAGACTCCGAGACCTTGACGCCGTGAATGGCTTTATTTGGTGGTGTGGTGTGGGCGTCAAGGGGTAAAGGCCGCCTCTACATCGGCCTTCATGCGAGAACCATCTCCGTGTCGATCCCTAATAAGAAAAGCGATCGGGGAAAAACTCAATATAAACATTATTGTCGGCAAATCAATCGATGGGCCGAAGCTAAACTTTTTTGTTTGCTTGAGGAACATGAAGGATTTTATCAAGAACAAGATTGCGATCAGGAGTATGAAACAAAGCTGCGACCAACATGACTAATTTTCATACCGATCCACTTTCGCGGTGTGAACTTTGTCGTTACCATGGTACTTGTCCCTTATGGAGAGCTTCTCCAACTCGCTTGTGATGTGGTCGGTTGCACCGGTATCAACATACCAGTTGGTGTCCACACCATACGATGTAGCTGACGCAGCAGACTTGTTCCCCTTGTTTCTGTCTTGCCCGCCAGGGTTGACATTGGCATCAAATCGCTTGAAGCGGCGATGTGCGGGTGGCCCTCTTTGCCCACCAGATCGACATATGAGAGTCGGGCTCAAAACTAGAACCGCGACCACGTCCACGACCTCACGGAGCATTGAAGCCCCCACGGCCACAACCACGACCACCATTGTTGGCACCACCACGATTTCCACGAGCAGCAGCATTGGTCGAAGAGTTGGAGCCCTGGAACAGATCCATACGTTGCTCGAAACTTGTCATCTGAGAGAAGAGCTCAGTTACCGTGATGGGCTCCACCCTGGCTGCAATGGCAGAAACCAGCGGATTGAACTCAAGATCGAGTCCCGCCGGTATGTAGGAGATGATCTCCTCGTCATCAAGCTTCTTCCTTGCAGATGCCATCTCATCCGCAAGGTTCTTCATCTTGGTGAAGTACTCGGTGACCGTAGAGGTCCCCTTACGGGTGGTCGCGGCGCCATGGCGTATTGATCAGCGGCGCCGCGTGGTGGCGGTGAAGGAGCTCTCAATCGCCGTCCATGCTCCGGCCCGCGAGTCTTGGTGAAGTTCGAGGTTGGGACATAATCTCCTTGCCGATGGAGGAGAGGATGAAGTTTAGGACCTGTTGATCCTTGGCAAACCAATCCTTATAATCGGGATTGAGAATCTTCTCATCGGGCTTCTCGGCGAGACTTGGGGATCTCCTTCGATGGGATCGTCGTCGTGGGATCGATGGTATCGCCATCTGCGCACCGTTGATCGTGACATAACCTGGGCCTTCCACATCTCGAAGTTGCTCCGCCCTAGCTTCTCGGTCGGTGGATAACCGATGGAGTGCATGGCGGCGCGGAGGAAGAGGCCATCGCGACGGAAGAGGTACGAGGAACGGGTTGCTCTACGATTACCATGTGAAGAATAGGGTAGCGTGATGCCCTCTCGGGCTCACGGCCGTGTTAATATAGGCTAGGAAACGCCCCTAGCATGGCATGTACATCATCTTGACTTACAAGTAAAGAAAACAAAGATTACAAGATCAATCTATGACTTAAACTACAAGCTAGTTATCCTTTCTATCTATACCATAAGTTACAAACATACCATATGTCAACATACACACGAAGCCTGGCCTTGCATCATTTAACAGACAGTATGTATAAAATGTTCATTTGTCCTTTGGTTCAGCCACATAGTGTATCAAAGTGTCATTATGCCTAAGGCGAAATATATACAGAGAAATAACTCACCCGAGTGTCCAGAAAAAATAAATATGGCATTGTCATCAGATCATAAAGTTGGCTTAAAAATTACCGGTTTTAATGTTGGCTTAAAAAACTATAATACTTATAATCTTTAATCTCTTTTTGTTAGAAAAATGTTAAATCTTTAATCTTTATACCATTAATTAATCTCTTCTCGTAGAACAACTGTTCAGATCATATTTTCTCGCAATTAAGAGATGTATTTGAGAAAATAGGATTGGTTGAAAGTACTTGAGATCAAAGACTATGCAATGTCAAGGGGGTTAATTAGGCCCTTACTAGCCCCTGTCTCTCTATCTTGGCCCTACCTATCGGGCATCTTTCGCGCCGACCACCCTGTAGCTGGGCGGCCCATGGCCTACTTGGCCCTCGGGAGCTGGGGCGGAGCCGGAGGAGGAGGCCGGGGCTCACGGATCCGAGCCGGGGCGGTGGAGCGCGGGAGGACGGCGGCGAGGTAGACAAACTGAGGGCGCCGGCGTGGCTTTAGGGTCCCGGCGGGAGGGAAACTGGGGGGCACCGGCGACCTTTAGGGTTCCAGCGGGGGCCCCCATTTGCCTCCATCCTCGCCGCCGGCCATAGAATGCTTGCTTTGGCCGCTGGCCGCTGCCGTCGACACGGGCGGTGGTCGCGGTTCGGCCGACAGTGAGCGGGCAGCGGGGGGTGCCGCCCGGCGGGCGGGGCTGGCCTCAGCCGGCTGGGTGCGGGTCAGCGGTAGGAGCGTCGAGGTCGTCCATGGTGGCGGGGGCTTCGAGGTCATCCATGGCGGGGGTGTCGAGGCCGCGGCCCTAGCTCGGCGGAGCTCCGGCCACCCTAGGCAGCGCCCGGGGTGGGGCAGCGGTGAGGGAGCCGGTGGAAGACGACGACACCCGCGGCGGCGCGAGGAGGACGATGGCTGGAGGAAGAAGACGGAGCATGGCTAGGCCTTTAAGTGGGCCTGTAGTTGGGCCTTCCCTGGTTGGCGTGGCCGATCGGTTGATGCACAGCACGCCCCTGCCTATGGACTATTGTTCCCTTATACTGTCACAGCCTAGGATTGGGCCTTGGGATCTAGCCCAAGGCTTGCACGTATGTATTTCTTCTTCTTTTTATTTGGTTTTATTTTATTGTTACAATATATACACGTGTGTGTTTGCATATCTACATATACGTACACATATTCTCTTTTACAAATGAGCTGCCATACTACTATATGACGTCCAACAATGACGAATACTAAACTAGCCATCACGGTTGTATCACCTTTGGAATGAACCGTCACAGATGGTGTAATTTCGTGGTGATTTCTGATAACGTCACCAAAAAAGCGTCATTTAAAGCACCATTTCTTGTAGTGCGTCCGTCGTTATCCAAATCTCATCAAAATAAATAACCGTCACAAACTAGCCACGCGCCGCCACTCAGCCGCCGCGTCGCCACCCAACGCCGCCGTCGGCACCGTCATCACCGCCCCTCCCTAAGGCCCCTCCCTAAGACACCACCGCCATCAAGATCCGATGGCCACTCGCTGCCATCCTACCCGGAGATGATCACGGAGGCCATCTATGCACTTGGATCGAGAGAACATCGCCCGATAACGCTGCAATCTCCAACCACGTCAAGGTGAAGCACGGCTCCATCCTCCCGTCCCAGCCTTTGCATCATCCCGTAGGCCATCTCGCTGCATGAAGGCCACCCGGCGAAGCTCGGCGACCTCCTCGACGGCGCACCCACCATGGGCTCCACCCGACAACAACGGTGCACCGATGGCGCCGCCCGGACGTCGTCCCCCTCCACGATCCACGGACGCTACAAGAAAGCGGGCATGCCTACCCCAAGGGCGCCCCGCTATCAACACCGGATCTGATCTGATCGGGGAGGCCACCGTCGATGTCCACCGGATGTTCGACGAAAAGCCTACCTAGCTAGGCCAACGTCTCATAGCTCAAACAATGGGGACAGATAAGTTCCCCAGCCACCAACAACATCATGCGTAACACTGGGAACACCAGGAGTACCAACACCATTACCATCATGAGCAGCGCAATGGCGTCAACCGGCGTTGACATCGATGTCACCGACCCCTACGTTCGGACAACACCGACACCATGAACATCAACGACGTCAACACCTTCTCATCGGGGCGTCACACGCTCCACAGTCACCGGGAAAATCCATCCCAACCAATATGGAGCTTCTACCTTTACCATCCATGCTACAATGATGTCGCCCGATGTCATCATCGCCAACCACTACGTCCACTAGTAGAAATGTGTAAATCAATGACCATTCTATCATGACGCTGACAATTTTGGTCACAGAACAATCTCATTCTGTGACGAAAGTTTTACGTTGGTCACAAGTCACAAATGACGGAGCCGAGGCGCAATGAATAGTGACTAAATGCTCAACATCGTCATAAATGAACAAAACAAATTGGTCATCGATAATCTTCCTTGTTTGGCACACTAGAATGACGAAACGAGTTGGTCAGAGATTAGATTTGGGCTGCGTCATTGATAGTTTCGGTCGTTTGGGCCACCTCCACAAGGTTGTTTTGTGGGTCGTCCTCACGTGTCCTTTTTTTAGAAGCCGCATCGTAGATGGTTGACGTCATTTGGCCCAGGTCGAAGAAGTTGTGCTGCGGGCCGACGTGATGACCTTTTTATTTGACTGTTTTTGCAAAAAAAAAAAAATTGCTCCAAGGGAGCTTTGAACACGTGACTAGAAGACACACAAATAGGAGCATCACCACTACACCGGACAATATTTCTTAGCAAACGCATGTAAGTTTTTAATTTGTGTATCTTCAACATGTTAATCGAATGATGGATCACTTAGATACCAGGTCACGCTCCACTTGGCCTCCTATTTTTGGAAAACAGCCCACAAACTCGACCAGGCCCACCGCCACGCTCCACCTCGCCTTGGCCCATAACAATTTTTGCGAATGGCCCAACAGCTGATCACGCTAAGCCATGGCCCAGGCGCGCTCCACCTCGCCCTGTGTTACCGCTGGGCTATTCAACTCCTAAAGTTTATAGGTCACAAAGTCCCAGCCCAGCCCACTCACGTGTGTGGATGTCACCCTCCCATTCCAAATCAAGAAATAATCTTTTTTTTTTTTTGCAAAAAATGGCTGTCATGGAGATTTGAACCCATGACTAATTGATAGATAGTTAGGAGTCTTAACTCTAGAGCACTCAACCTTTGTCGTGTAATGTAGGTAAATTTTTGTACTTGTAACGTTTCACCACATCTAGGTGTCTAAAGTATTTGCTCCAATTGTTAAAGTAGAGAGTTTATTATAATTCATTATATTAATTCATTTTATTTGCCTTATTTCTTTTTAAACCCCGGTAGTTACCATTTCAAATGAAGGAGAGCTTCCGGAACATCTAGCTACTTTGTACGAGCCATGTTATGCTTGAAATTTATTTGGGGCCTAAACTTTATCTGTCTATTTTCTAAATGTATTTTCTATCTCAGACTCACACTAGTTATGTGTTTGCTTGATTTTCAGGTGTGCAACACTAATTAGCTGGCCAAGGGTTGGGTCTAGGGCTTGTGCCTTGGCAGATTGGACGTTGCGTCTGTTGTTGGTAGAGATCATCTGGGTGGAGAACATGTTTGTTTGTGGTTGGCAACCTTTTTTTTTATGTCGTCATGGTTCCCTGAACTTAGATGAAACTTAGTTGGAATGTGATGTCAAGTGAGTTATTATATGTGAATTGAGTCATGTATTGTTGTCTAAGTATGGTCAATGGAATACTAGATCTATTAATTTATACTCATTTTTGGTAATTTCAATATTATTTGCAAATTATACTATCAGCATGTGCACCTGTGACGAAAGTACAATGGTTTTGTAACATCATATATTGCAATCTGTGGCGAAAATAGGATCAATAATAGCTTGACATGTGGCGGAACAAAAGCGTGCCACATCACCTACCACGTCACCTACCACGCCAGCAGCCACGCCCACGTCGGCCAGACGCGTCACCTGCCACGTCAGCAGCCACGTCATGACCAAAAAGTGGCATCATCTGTGACCAAATGCAGTCGTCATAAGCGCCTGAGGGCGCCGTTATGTACACGTCATGACGGCCGTTTGATGCCACCAAGATAGGAGATTATGGCGACTTCCACGAGGTATCGGTGACCAAAACATATGGTCATAGATTGGTCCCACATCCATGACTAAACTGTTTTGGTCACTGAATGACTGCACATCTATGACCAAAACATGTATTTCGTCATCGAATACATAATGTGCCTTCGATAGGTAACGATATCATATTGGTCATAAACTCGTCACAAAACAAAAGTTGTGACGATTTTTGGCGTCTTATGTGACCATACCATAGCGTCATGGTTGTGCACATCCCTACTAGTGGTCCTCGGCGCCAGCGTCAACCATGACATCCTCGACTCGGCGCCAACCACGACATCCTCAACATCGACAGCGGTGACCACAACACTCTCAAGGGCGCCACCAGCGACTACGACATCACCCCCACGGCGCCACAGCGGGGAGAGAACGAGGGCGCCCCTTCCACGGGTGCAGACCACGGGTGACAGCGATGGACGAGATCGGGGTGCTCCACCCACGGGGCGCCCCTCGGACATCCACTATGGCGGTCGACAAGCAAGCCGTGGATACGTTCGGCTATGACATTGGCATATGCATCTTGTGCACCCCAACCAGCCTTCTTGATGACAGAGCACGAAATGCACGAGCATCTTCGGTAGCCATATGTCTTTGAAACAAATCAACACATGCTTCCTCCTCGAGTCGGCCACGGTGGACTTTGCCAATTGTCGATTCGATCAATGGCGTCGAGTGAACTGCCGGTGATCGGTAAAGCATCGCCGAGCTGCTTTCGGAGTGGTGATCAACAAGCCGCCAAAGCGGTCCGCGAGGTTGGTGAGAAGTTCGGAGAGGTCGCCGGGCCGTTAAGCGAGATCACAATCTGTTGTCATAACTTGTTTTATGACACTTGAACTTTCATTGGACATTTTTGAGTGTCAACAATAATCATCACATTTTTGTGACGAGGGGCGGCTAATAAGTGCTGTGACTATGAGCAAACCAGCACCAGATAGCACTAGTACAGAATCGACATCTATTCCCGGCTCGTTAGGGCCTTTAGTCGCGGTTCGCGAAACGGGGAATACGGGTTGGGGAGTAAAAGTATTGCAGTAGGGAGTAGAGGGGGGCTTTACTCCCGGTTGGGGTACCAACGGGAGTAAAAGCTTCTCGCCCGAGCAACGTGGCTGCCGGAGGCTTTACTCGGTTGGTACCCCCAACCGGAGTAAAGTGTTTTTTTTCAGTTGCGTGTCATTTGTTAATTTTAATCCCTAATAACATTTGAATAGTGCTTATTAATTTGTAATATATATATATATACATATATTAGCACACACACATATATATATATTAAAAGCACATATATTTATATATTAAAGCACACACATATATATTACACATATTTACAAATATATATAAGTTGTTCATACATGTCTCGATTACATATTAAGATAATACTACATGTCCCGATTACGAGTGCGAGAGGATCCTTTGGTAGCCATTTGTCGTTGGGGTCGTTGTAGAACTCATAGGAAGGCTCTAGGATATGGGTATTAATAAATCCGGTAATGCACTCTTGCATGGCTTCAAGATGCTTGTCTTGTAGTGTTTTTCTCCATTAGGGCCTTCGTCTTCAATTCGAGTAAAATAAAAAGTATTAGTATATATAAGATATGATTAGCTATATGAATATCAACGTCAATAACAACAGACTTTGATATACATACATTACTGTTCATGCTCGGTGTGTCTGTGGAATTTATCACGATAAACTCGCAACAATATAATCCACATTATTTGCTCCCCTGTGGTTGTTGTAGACCCCACTTTAACATTAAAAAAAAGTGTCATTCGTCAAATATATGAAGCAACATATGGACTTGAATTAATGTAACCATATATATAGTAGTACATACCAGGGAATACATGTACATACGATTTCTTGTGTAGCGATTTGTCATGTTTTGTTCATGTTTTATCTCTGCCCAAACCACGCACAATAGAACAAAAAACTTAGACTATTAATTAACACATAAGCAAAGGGAAGGAAATTCTTGAGTATATATGTAAAATAGGAGGTTTACGCATGCAATTACCCCCGGAGTATTTGGATCATATCTTCGTACCACTCTCGGGGGCCATCTCAACGAGTCAAAGATTGTGAGATGACTTCTTCTTTGCTCGATGTGAAACAATATCCGATTGTCCCTTTGCATGTGTAAACGGATGAGCTAGCTATAAATAAAGGTTATTGCGAACAACATGATCGTCAATGTTAGGAACACTCACTTGAATCCGTAGGGGAACATTACTACCCTCTTGTCGCGGTGTAACTTCGAGGAACATCTTTATATTTTTCTATGTATGCGCTTTCAAACCATGTATTGTTCACGGGTTTTTGTGCACGATATAAGGATCAATGAATCCAATATCGATGCGCTCCTTGATTCATAAATGTTGAATCAATGTCTACATAGATGGTGAGAAAGAGTATGGGATTAGACACTTACATATATTATTGGGACATATTGACGTATTAGTAAGCAGAGAAAGAATCACTTACAAACAATAAATCTTTGAGGAGGCTTTTTTTGTCGAGGGAGGTCCGGTGGAATAGTTGGTGCAATTCACAAAAATCAACCCACGGGGCGTCCGCGCCCGTTCCCCATTGGTTTCTTAGTCGACACCAAATTTGTCTTGTCCTTTTGCACACAAGTCTAGGTACTTCTGTTTAGCTCATACATTTGAGTACCCAAGGCTAGCACATCTATCGAGGATCCCATAGACTCGGCCCAATTGAAAGGTTCTATATTGGTCATCATCTCTTTTTTGCGGTCTCAAAGATCACTTTCTGTTCATGTCGATACCACTAGCAAAATAGTACTCTAAAAGCTCCTTTGGTATTAGCGATGCACGAGAAGGAAACTTTATGTACTCTATGTTCGAACCGTATTGATCGAACACTTTCTTTGGAAAGTGGTCGTGACGTATCTCAAGTTGTGGAACACTTTGACTCTTCTTCCTTCTCTTTGGGTCAAGTTCCTTGAATAGAGTCTTGGTCAAAGTCCGAAAGTGGCGAGGGCTTCCTTGAATCCTTATCTTTCTTTTTCCTAGCTTCTATTTTACGTCTAAGCACGTTTTGAGGTAGGAAGTTGGTCTTGAGCTCCACCGCCGCCGCCTCGCCCGCCTTCCGGGCACACCGACTTGAAGAATTTTTGTTTATTTCTTTGACATCGGCGTCAATTCCTCCTTACTCATTTCACCGGGCAATTTCTTGGGAATGAGCTTTCGTTTCTTGGTCAATAGTTTCTTCGTCTCGTCTGCTGCGCCGAGAAGGCTGCGTTGCCTTTGTTGCCTTCTTAGTTGCCTTTGTCACGGGAGGAGGCATTGCGGCATGCGTTGGCGGTGGTGGACACCTTTGCGGCAGCCGGTGGCGGCCACGGAGGTGGTGGTGGTGGTGGTGGAGGCTGTGGCGGCACGCCTTGGAGATGCGGCGGGGATGCCGCCGTGTCTTCTCTTTGGGCCATCATAACCACCGCCCGGGACTACTACGATCCTTTGGGGAGCCATCCTTTCCAGCGGGTTGTGGTAACTTTCGGGGGAGGCGGCTAGCGGCATTGGCATCGGGAATAACAATGTACCGTTTACGCCATGCAATAAATTGCTTCTCAACGTCTCCTAGTTTTGTATCCCTGTCACCTCCTTCAATTTCAAGATCCACGTCGGCGTAACCTTCAACCACTTTATCCACCGAGGCGGCAGCAAATCCCGTTGGTATTCTGTGCGTCGTGAAGTCTTGGTGTCTTAGTGCGGTCAATCGGACTAACAACGCCAATGGCCACCTTCAGCATCTTCGCCACCCTCCTTTGGGATGTGCGGCTCGCATGGTGTCAACTTCTTAGTGATGTCATCCACGAGGGGAAGTGCAGGTCCGTGTCAACAAGACTTGGTTGTTGTGTGGAAGCGGTACTTCTCACTTGATCGAGTGGCTACACGGGCTGCGTTGGTGCACGTAAAGCGGCTCATTCAATTGTAATTTGGACTTGCCTTTTGATTTCTTCTTGCATTTTTTGCTTGCATTTCTTCTTCCTTTTGCTTCCTTTGCATTAACAGCATATTGCTCCAACATGCGCATGTGCTCTAACTCAAGCTCCTTCCTTCTCGGTGGGTTCTATAGGTACCGATGTCATCCGGGAAACCAAACTTCCACGGAATGGGCCCTTTGCCTCTTGTTCGACCCGGTGTGCTCGGCGGTCCCAATGGCATATGTAAGTTCATCTCTCGATTTGGGCTGAACAAGCCGGCATTTTTTAAGCGAAGAATGTCCATCAATCTTTTTGTTGCCTCCTCAAGTTTTTGCCATGAATTACCTTGCCGGTCTCTGGGCACAATTGTCCCCATGACCCGAAGCCCTTTGCTTAGTGCGTTCAGGCCGGTTGAGTGTTTACGGTGTGATCCCCTTCTTTGAGAAGGTCCTCTTCGTTTTTTCTCCACTTAGGAATGGAACTTGCATAGCCACCGGACCCTAAGCGGTGGTGGTACTCCTTTTTTCGGCATTTTGTTGGTTCTTTTCTCGAAAGTTCCATTGCCTCCTCTCGAAGTCTTGTACTCCACAAATTCGCCCCAATACGGTCTGCAGCTTGGCAATCGGAGATGGAACTAACCAATTTGGAGTCGGGGGTTCTTCTTGACATATTTGGTGTACAAATCCTTCTTCGGGACACGAATTGTTTGGCCATTAGCCGCATACTCAGTTATAAACTCTAGCCACCAAATCATCATGGGTGATGACATCGTGATACTTATACGTGTCAAAGCGAGAATTTCAATTCAACCTCTTGCCGGATTATAGCTTTGTCGGCATCGAGACGTAACTAATATGAGGTGCACTCTTCCTCTTCTTCCATAGCCGACATGTGATCGGGATCCTTTCCCTTACAAGGTACCCACGATGGGTAATGCGTATATCTTTTGGCATGTTCTCCTAGCACTTGTCCTCTTCCAACATGGAACTACGAGATGATATATCGGCCTTCCAGCGGCTTAATGGGCCATCGAAGTTGTCTTACTATTGGCAGTAGTTGGCGTTGATGCGAAGGCGATATATACAAAGACATTTCAAATAAGAAGAAAATATTATATATATATATATATATATATATATATATATATATACATATATATATATATTAATTCATACATAATGAACACATATATACCTCCTCGTCATAACTTTGCACGGGTTGTTACGCACAAAATCCATTAAGTATTGGTCGACATCCGCATCTTCCATTTCATTATTATTATCATCGTCAACTTGATCATTGCCACCACCGTGGATAATTTTCATCATTAATTCTTCATCGTCCATGTTGATGTTGTCTCTTGGATCGCCATCTATCCGAAAAAAAAAAAAAACATACTAAGTTTTTATTTTACATGTTACGTTGTACATCGGAACACGTTTGGACGTCGCGGACACGTGCATTCGTCGAGCGGTAAGTTTTGATTATAGTTCTTCGTCGGAAACCTAACACGTGCATTCGACGGAAAAACTAATTTTCAATTTTACATGTTACATTGAACTCTTTGTACATGGATCGGAAAACGCCTAACGTCCTCACGAAACCCTAACACATGCATTCATTGAAAAGTATAGTTCATCATCGTCGTAAACCCTAACACATGGATTCGTCGGGGAAGTAAGTTTTTTAGTTTAGTTCGTCGTCGAGAAACCGGACACGTGCATTCGTCGAGCGGTCGGTTTTGATTATAGTTCTTCGTCGGGAAAACCTAACACGTGCATTCGTCCGGAAAAACTAAGTTTCAATTTTACATGTTACATTGAACTCTTTGTACATGGATCGAAAACGCGCTGGCGCCCCTCTGAAACCCTAACACATGCATTCATTGAAAAGTATAGTTCATCATCGTCGGAAACCCTAACACATGGATTCGTCGGGAAGTAAGTTTTTAGTTTAGTTCGTCGTCGTCGAGAACCGGGACACGTGCATTCGTCGAAAAGTAAGTTTTGATTTTAGTTCTTCGTCGGAAACCCTAACACGTGCATTCATCGAAAAGTCTGAGTTTATCATGGTCGGAAACCCTAACACACATTCGCGAAAAATCTAAAAGTCGTCGGAAACCTAACACGGTTTTACCATTGTTTACAATTCTCATACAATCATATACAAAAATCTCAATTTATTTTTTACAACATTTTTTTAGATTTCTGACATTTGTTTTAAAAATTTTCTTGGATTTTTTTTCTACCTTGGCTGACCGGGCGTGGTAACGCTGGGTCGGCGGGCGGTGCCCCCGGCGGCGGCGGGCGTCGAGGGGCCGGTAGGCGGAGCGCGTCTTGGCCCGTCGGAGGGCGGCCGTGGGATCTCCGGCGGGGCGGCGTGGCGAGGGCCGCGGCCGGCGTCACGACGGAGAGGGGTCGGGCCGCGTTGAGGAGGGCGTGCGCGGATGGCGGCGCGGCCCCCCGTGGGGCGCCTGTGCGTACCCAGTGCCGTTGCCGGGCGTGACGTGGCGGGACCTGGTCGATCCCGGGTGGAGGGAGAGGAGGGAGAGGGAGGGAGAGGATCGAGAGTGGGCGTCGGAGAGAGAGAGGATGAGAGAGAGAGGGCGCGTCGTCTTGGGGATGGGAACACGTCGGCCTTGCTGGGTGACGGGCGCGGGCGCGTGGCGGACGGCGGGGGCGTGAGTCGGCGTCGAGGGAGGCGCAGCGGGACTTGACGGCGTCTGAAGTAGCGCGAGGCGACTGACGGAGGCGATGAAAGCTGACGTCGATCGATCGATCTGGATCGGCGGAGGGGGCGGAGGAAGGAGGGGAACAGGCGCGAGTTATATCTTGGGGACTTCTACTCCGGCTCCCCTCCCCAACCGGGAGTAGATGCCCTTTACTCCCGGCTCCTCTCACAACCGGGAGTAGAAGTCCCCTTTACTCCCTTTGCACTCACGGCCGGGAGTAAAGGTGAATTTTGGGCGGGGCAAACACAATCGGCCCACCTTTACTCCCGGGGCGTGAGTGCAAAGGAGTAAAGGTGAAATTTTTCACATCTCCCCACCACCATTTTTTTTTTTTTTTTTTACATTTTCTTTTCATTTATTCACTACAATTCATTTTTAATATAGCAAATTACATAGCAATTTTAAAAATTTTGAAAAATAGAATTTAACTACACATTGTTTTACTCCACACTATAAAAATATGTAACCTAAAAATTTTTACCTTTTTCTATTGACTAGCTATGATAATGTAGTTAATAATCAATAATTCATTAATGCAAAATTATTGCCATTAAATAAAATAATTAAATATAATGTATTTTGACAGGAACATTATTTTTACATTATGCGTACGTAAAAATTCGACATTACTTGTTTTTAAAAGAATATTCGTAGCATTGTCAAACATTGTCAAATGGAACAAACTAATAAAGATTCTCAAAATACGATATTAAACAAACACTAATTTAAGTTGGCTTCTATCTTGTCCATGGAGTGTCTTCTTCATTGAGTAAGATGGAGGGATCCTTGCTCACTTTGAAAGGCACAATTCGATTTGCTTCTCATAATCTTCGACATGTCCGACTTGTCCTCAATTCCTACGATGTTTGATTTACCCGGAAGAACTATGTGGCGCTGGGCTCATCATTTGTTGGCTCCTTGTTGTTTTTCCCTTTCTTAGGTTTTGTAGCCATGTCTTTGACATAGAATACGACTTACATCTTTGGCGAGGACAAATGGTTCTTCTTTATAATGTGGTTTTAGATCCCACCGTTGTCGATCCATAATCACGGGTCAAGCAGCTAAAGCCCCGCTTAGGTCAACTTCACCCATCGGCACTTAAACAAAGGGACCTTGAAATTACCTCCATAGTCTAGTTCCCATATGTCCTCTATGCAGCCATAAAATGTTTCCTTCACCCCATTTGGGTCTTCGGCATCTATTCGAACACCAATTGTTTTTGGTTCGTGCTCCTTTTATCTGGGATCTTGTGTAAAATGTGCTACCATTTATTTCATAACCTTTGTATGTGAGGACATGCCACGATGGTTGTGCGACCAACCTATATAGCTGCTCTACGGAAGACTCGATCACCTTGACATTTTTTTTCAACGGTAGATAAAACTTGACAAGTGCTCACGCCTAATAGAATCCTCATCCATGTCGGGAAACTTTGATCGTATTAGCTCCTTATGTTCTGCGATATCACGGACACACCAAAGTCTTTGTTTTTGCGTAGCGTGTATTGTGCTTTATCAAAATTATTATCCTCCATACTGATATATGTTCTCTTTCCTAGTGTTCTCTTTCCTAGTGTCCCCTTTCCACTTAGCCTTCCCTCATGTCGCGATTCGGGCACACCAATTGGGTCAAGGTCGGGAATAAAGTCAACACGAACTCAATGACCTCCTCTCGTTCCATAGCCCTTAGCGATGCTTCCCTGCAGGCGAGCCCAGTTGTGAACATATTTCTTCAAGATTCCCATGAACCTCTCAAAAGGGAACATGTTGTGTAGGAACACGGGACCAAGAATAGCAATCTCTTTGACTAGGTGAACTAGGAGGTGTGTCATGATATTAAAGAAGGAGGGAGGGAACACCAACTCAAAGCCGACAAGACAACGAACCACATCATTACGTAGCTTAGTTAATTCCTGCGGATCGATTGCCTTACGAGATATTTCATTGAGAAATGCACATAGCTTCACGAGCAACAGGGCGTACTTTGGGAGGTAGAATCCCTCTTAGCGCAAGCTGGAAGCAAGCTGCGTCATGAGCACGTGGCAATCATGGGACTTTAAGTGTTGAAATTTCTTCTCGGCACATTTATTAATCGCTTTATATTTGAGGAGAATCCGGATGGTACCTTGATCTTTGTTTAGGCATTCAAACATGCTTTCCTTCTCTTCTTTGGTAAGACTAAAGCTAGCGGGGCCTAAGTATTGGCGTCCATCATCGTCCGATCATGCTTGGTGTGTCCTTATGCTTCCGTACACACCCATGAAGCCTAGCAAGTTGACACAAAGATTCTTTGTTAGGTGCATCACGTCAATTGCCTTTCTGCGAACCTCTAGGACTTGCCAATAGGGTAGCTCCCAAAATATTGACTTCTTCTTCCACATGGGTGCGTGACCTTCATCATCGTTTGGAGCGGTATCTTTGCCGGGTCCCTTCCCAAACACTACTTTGACATCGTTGACCATCTCCGGTACATCGACCCGGTCCGGTTGCAAGGCTTGGCATTGTGGTGCGCGGTACCGTTGAAATGTTTCCTTTCTTTCTTAACACGTGACTCTTGGGAAGAAATCGGCGGTAGCCGGGGTACCACGACCTTTCGGCAGTTTTTTCAAAAAAATACCCTTACAATCCGTGAAAGCGGTGCGTGCAAGCATTATATCCCTTGTTTGATTTGTCCGATATATTACTTAGAGCCGGCCAATCGTTGATTGTTACAAACAACAGAGCGCGCAAGTCAAAGTGTTCTGTTTGTACTCATCCCACATACGTACACCTGGTTTATTCCACAAAAGAAGAAGCTCATCAACTAGTGGCCTCGGTACACATCGATGTCGTTTCAGGCGCCGGGCCTTGGATGAGTATTGGCATCATAATGAATTTCCGCTTCATGCATATCCGGGGAGATTGTAGATAGGCAGAGTAGCGAGGCCGGGTGCTATGGCTACTCGTTACGATCCCGAAGGGGTTAAAACCATCCGTACTTAAGGCAAACCTCACGTTTCTTGCATCATCGCGAAAAATCCTTGAATTACGAATCGACCGCTCTCCTTTGTGACCCATCGTGAGGGGTGTCTCAACTTGCCGTCTATCTTACGGTCTTCTTTGTGCCATCGCATCAACTTTGCATGGTCCTTGTTTACGAACAAACATTTCAGGCGTGGTATTATCGGAGCATACCACATAACCTTAGCGGGGATTTTCAACCTAGGCCTTTAAGCCCCTCAACATCACGGGGATCGTCTCGCCTGATCTTATACCGTGATGCATGACATGTCGGACATTCATCCAACTTCTCGTTATCCTCGCCATAGTACGAGGAAACAATCATTAGGACATGCATGAATCTTTTTGATTGTTAATCCCAAAGGACATACAACCTTCTTTGCCGTGCGTGGTGGCGGGCAACTCATTGTCCCGGAAGCATCTTCTTTTGGATAGTCAATAAGCGGCTAAACGCATTGTCACAAACACCATTCTTCGCCTTCCACTGCTGCGGCAATTCTAGTGTGGTACCCAACTTTTTACGCCTGAATCACGGCTTGGGTACAACAACTTCTTGTGGTCCTCTAGCATGCGCTCAAACTTCTTCTTCTCCTTTTCTTTTTCGCATTCATTACATTGCTTCACGAATAGCCCGATCAAGCCCATCGGTAGGCTCATCTCCTGCCGGCACGGTGCCTCCTCTCGCATCTTTCTCCATTGCAATATTTTCTATGACATCACCAAATTCAGCATATTCAGCAATAACATTGTCGCCGTCCCCTCCTTCGTCTTCACCTTCTTCCATTGGGACCTTTGGTCTCTCCGTGCTTGGTCCAACAAACATAGTTGGGCATGAATCCCGACTTATACAGGTGTAAATGAAGGATATGTGATTTGGAAAACTCTCTCTTATTCCTACACAAGGCACATGGGCAGCACATAAAACCGTTTCGCTTGTTTGCTTGGGCCGCACATAGGAACTCATGCACCCCCACATACGTACTCATCGTCGCGTCGATCTCGTTGTACATCCAATTTCGCTTCATCACGTAATTTTTAACATAATCATCGTATGAAAAAAGTAAACACCTCATACATTTGAGTAAATACACAACATGCATGAATAGTACATTTTATTATTTCGGGACGGGTAGCCTACGGCTTTTGTTTGCTCTGCATACAACAAACTCCACTAAAGCGAGAGAAAGAAGAACTAGACATCAATTAAAGCGTAACATCCTTCGCAGGCACGAAGCAATGAACCTAAGAAACTAATATTTTCGCCTTTGGCATCTCATGAATCTCCATTGCTACACCTTGGTCATTGTTATTTGGAATATTTGCACCATGGTAGGCTGCCAAAGCTTCAGCTTTTGTGTTGTATTTTTGTAACAATTTCGTGGTAGCGATGGACTGAGCATGGCAATCTAGCCAGGTTCGATAGATCCCCGAGTGCGGCGCCCAACATGCACTACGTACCATGCCATGTTTGCTACACATGTCATTAAATTAAATTGATTTCTAATTTAGACTACAAATTAAAGATTTACACAATTTGGTAAATTAAGTTAACTTCCTCATTTTTCTAATCAAAAGAAAATCACATAAACAACTATATTTATATAAAGTGCAAAAACATGAAATAAATGATGGAAATGGGGGGAGTGAAATTTCCGAACCTTTATTCCCGGTTTGGTTGGGGAACCCGGAGTAAATGGGGGTTGAGCAGTTTTTTGTGGGAAGAAAATGCGTTGAAAATTCGAAGACGAGCGGGTGTATTTATAGGAGGGAATATTATTCCCGGTCGATTAGCTAAACCGGGAGTAAAGCTCGAGCTTTACTCCCGGTTGTCTCCTCCGACCAGGATTAGAGGTCCCTGGCCGGGCGGGCGCGACGGGCGCTTTACTCCTACATTGGGAACTAGAACCGGGAGTAAAGATACATTTACTCCCGGGTAAATTTCAGCCGGGAGTAAACGCAATTTTGGTCTCGAGACTAAAAGTCGGTTCTCGTACACTACCGGATTCGCGATATCCCGTGAGCCCGACGCTCACGGGAAAGAGCCTTCTAATCACGGGGAAAGCATATCCCGGGGTAACACCGGGGGATATCGTTGACGGGAAAAAACCCAGCGGGAAATATCTCTTCCCCGTGAACACGGACCATGTTCACGGGATATCCTTTCCCGTGATCTAGAAAGCTCACGGGATACACTTAACGGGGTGGCGCCGTCAACGGGGAGGGGTAAAACCCGTTATGGCCCTCGTGGCTTTGTGACATGAAACGGGGTTTTGGTGATATCCCGTGGCGTAACGGTGCAGCTCACGGGATATCCTCTCCCTTCCCGTGTGTCAAACCGGGTTCACGGAAATATTTGGTCAATTTCCGTGAGCCCCGCCACTCACGGGGAAATATTTGGTCAATTTCCGTGTGTGGCTCACGGGGAAATTGACTTTTTTTTTTTTTTTTTTTGTTCCGGCACATTTTTGACACATAAAAATATATATATACATACACAGATTTCATAATATCCATAATACCACGTATATAGCTCGATAAATCCATAATACCACATATATATTACATAATATCCAACAAAGTCACAAGTTCAACCACATGTCCATGAGTGCAACCACAAGTTCACAAACTCACATAAAATCGAAGTTCACAAGTTCAAGTGCACAAGTTTTCAACCTAAAACATGACAAATTTACGACCCACGGCGTCCAAACGCTAAAGCAGCGTTCCCAACCGTCCGGTTGAGATTGGTTGGAGTTGGGTTCGAGGCATGAGAATTTTCCCGCACGTAGGCAAAGATAAATAGTTAGAAATTTATGAGACAAAATTCAAGGTAGAATCTATTAACTTGAAAAAAGAAGAGAAATAGTTAGAAATTTCGGCAGCACCTCCCCCCGCACGGGAGGGCTTTTCAACCTGCAAAGAAAACAACGGCTCGATGGCCGACAACCACATGTCCACGTGCACATCTCATGGTGCATTCAAAACTCCAGATCATATTCATTCACATTCATATATGCATATTTCGAAATTTACGGAGACAAACTCACGGGAGAGGCTCCATGCGGTGGAGGGAAGATCGGCCGGGTGACCGTAGGCGGGCGGTGGGACGGCGGCACGGGCGGTGGGACGAAGACGGGCGGTGGCGGGAAGGCGTCTCGGTGGCGGTACTGCACACCAACCCGGCCACCAACACGGCTGGAGGTGCGCTAGGAGAGCTTCCATGCTACTCTGGTGCTGCTCAGCCCTCTCTTGCTCCGTGTTGGTATATCTAACGTCACTAACTAGAAAGCAGATATAAACCTATCACTAGCAATGGCGTCAAAAAAATAAATATCGGATGTTGCTTCGAGATAAAACTAAAAGAAAATAATTCATTGCAGTTCATAGCATATCTGAAAAGGTTGTCATCCCTATAGTTAAACTACTAATATGCAAGGAATAAAATATTCATCCTATGCCTTGATAAACTTCTCAATAAGTGAATAAATAAAGCGGGTATCCATAGTTTACGGATATGAATATACCATTGTAGCATTTTAACCGGGAGTAAGAACGGTATTGAATTTATATTCTACCACGAGGGAAAGAAGTCTATTATCAAGAATTAACTATGCATGTGTGTATCATGTCTCGTATGCAAAGCTTAAGTATTAAATCTATCAATTACATAAACGAGGGATCAAAGTTCACAATAAAGATAAAAGTTCGATAAATAGATTCAACCAAGTCATATCGGGTGTGCAAGTAGAAAGTGTCAATAAATTGGGCGATAGCAATTCATAGGCTAGCTAGCATTAGAAACTCCAATATGTAACTCTAAACTATAAGTTAGGATCTACTTGATTAGTGCAATACATCTAACAATCATCGAAGAAGAACTAATTAAATCCACACATGAGGACAGAAATGCGTGAAGACTAAGGCCGCGAAACTTAGAACAACCCGAATAATATCATCCGCTAGGCCTACATACGGGGATGGATTGCAAAAGGACTCAATGGTGCTGTCACCACCATGATCTACCACACGACCCCGGCATATAGGGAGCAAACGCAGCAAATAAGATCTAATCACCATGATTACATCCTCTCTACCACTCACCCATGATATCAATAGATGAGGCTATACGAATCCATGCATAAACATAACAGTAATTCAACTATGCTAAACATGTAATCAAAGTAAACACTAGAACAAATAATCTCGAATATAAACATGATCAAGATATTCATATTAAGAACGTAATGCGGAACTTGAAGACTACTTACAATGAAGAACTTACAAGAACGAGGCCTGATCTTGAGCGACCTCCCACGGTCGGGCCGGATTTCTCCCTTCCTACTAGATCTAATCTTGATTGCTACTCTTCCTAAAAGCGGTGTTTCTAGAGCGTGGGATTGATGACTTGAATCTTGAAGCGGTTGATGACTTAAGAACTTGATGATCTGAAAAGGGGGTGCAGGGTCTCCTTATATAGTCGGGAGGAGGTGCGGTGTTGGACTTAGATACAACTTCGTACTCCACCGTCGCCCTTGGATCAAACCGACATTAAAACGAGCGGATTAGATTGCGTCTTAGAGGCGGTTGGAGAAGCTGCGGAAGTAGGGCCGACGTGGCGAGGGGGGGGCGGCCGGCTGTTATTTAGGCGGTCGGCCCGGAGTGGGGCCCACTCGCGGGTCAGCGGCGTCGTGGCTTCTCGAACCTTACGGACTCCTATTTCTTGGGTGTTAAGTCTTGATCACGTCGGGATTAGTCAGGAGCCTTCTAGAGTCTTTCTCGGAGTTGGATTGCATTACGTCGGCGTAGTAAATGCGGCTCATGAGTCTAGCTGTTTTCTGTTTAGTCCTCGCAATTCACAACTTTACCAAAACTGGTGGAAATATGTTAGTGACACCCTATTCTAGGTTGTTATTATGATTTATACCCCTTTCTCATGTTTATTTTGATTAATAAATTTATATGATAACAAGTGTCAACAAACTCCCCCAAGCTTACCCTTTGCTAGTCCCTAGCAAAGCTATAACGCTATAGTAGGATCGGGGAGTTGCTACTACGCTTTCATATCTCGAAGCCTTTGTGTTTATCGAAATAAATTCTCCTCTTAACCGCATTGCTCTCTCATACCTATTTACCATGGGGCGTAGCCTTTTCACGAATCATAAGCAATTAAAAGACAGAACAATCAAGTTAAGTACCATGTCTCAAGCTCTTTGATCAACTATCATCACGGGGTTTTGCAATATTTTTCAAAAGAAACTCGGAGATCCTATGTATGACCCTCTTAAGTATATGGTGGTAGCGGAGTTACACATGTGGTAGGACATACATAGTGGGATGATAGTGGTGAAGTGGATGAGGATGAAAGGTAGTAAATAGCCTTTTTCTAGTATTTTTCTTCTCAAGCATCTTGGACTATATCTCTCTTTCTAAAAATTGCTAAAACCTGGGCTATCCATTCTTGGAGAGGTGGGCCTTTCCCCGGACTTGTGTCCATTTTTCTCTCTCCTTAGAGATGTGGGCCCTACTCACCCTCGGACACGTGTCCATTATTCATCTCTAAATATATTTTTATTATTAGGGAGGTAGGCCCTTCTCGCCTAGTATGACTTCCTGTCCGTTACTCTCCTCTCTCGTCTCACTTTTCTCTAGATATTTATTTTCTTTTTTCTCTTTTTTTTTTTGAATGTAGCCCAGCCTCTTGGCATGAAAAACACTGAGAGAGACATATCCAAAAAATTTGCAAGAGTTTATTTTTGCAATTATGGCTAGTAGATGATGGAATACGGGGATGCGTACTTAGGGTTAGAAGCGGCGTATTTAGTGGAGTGGACTGATCTTGATGTGGAAGATAAACTCTTAAGGGTCATGACTAAGGAACTCATCATGTAATGTTTTATAATTTTCAAAGATAAAATCGGGGAATCAAGTATCTCTAGGAATATGATAAACAGCAGACTCAACTTTTCATGTATCTTTATCCCTCAATGCTAAGACTCAGATTAAGCATGTGCTTCCCACAGTGTTGGGTTTAGAGCAAATTAAGCATTTAAAGCTTTGGGAGAATCTAAGTCCAAAGTGTAAGTATTTTTTAAGAGGAATTATGGCGGAGCAACTATTCATCATTTCCTTAGCATATATCATCCGGATCATAAAAAAAAAACAA
Source organism: Hyparrhenia diplandra (assembly GCA_015847255.1). Lineage (NCBI taxonomy): Eukaryota > Viridiplantae > Streptophyta > Magnoliopsida > Poales > Poaceae > Hyparrhenia > Hyparrhenia diplandra. Next base: position 125,621 of record JADLZK010010908.1, read on the forward strand.
TCTAGCAAAGATCTAGCATTTATTTGACTCTTTAACACTAAGACTTTTATTTAAGACTTATTAACTTTTAAGCAAATATATAACTAGCTAGTATTTAAGACATAAGATAGTGATACTTATCGTGGTAAACGGTGGTGCTCTCCCCAAGCTTGATCTTGAAGTAGTCCTTTGTTCATCCTTGGAGCTTGCTCCTCTTTTCGTGGTCTCTTTTAATGTTCTCCCCTGTTAATATTAATTTTCGTACGTGCAGAAGGAACAAATTCTAGGATGTTATTGTGAGCCTTCATGTGCTCACGTCTTTTTGGATTTTTTTTTTTATATATATACAATAGGGATGCTAATGCAAAAACTTATGAGTGCAATATTTTTTATATATTTTTTTTATTTTTTATGCCGCCCTAGCAAGGAGTGCTTGCATGGGGCTTTAGGAGACCGATGCAAATGCAGCAAACATATTTTTGTGATTTTCTCATGCGGGTTTAAAAAGAGTGAGTATGCTAAAGGAAATATGCTAATTGAAATGTCTTTGTGCGAAAATTAAATATGCGAGATAAATTCGAGTTACCTCTCGGCGAGAGTTTTAGAGTACTTACTCCCATGGCGTGGTGTTGTCTATGGGCCCTCGTGTAAATGTTGTACCTGGTAAGGGTCCTTCAAGGATCTCAACGGGTGGCCTAGGCGAAGTAGCCGAGGAAGTCGATTGTTCGGTTGGTGATGCTTTGCGGCGCCGGGTCGGGTCTCAGAAGGTGTACTCTTGTTGCTCTTCTTGGTGGGCGCAGCTTCTTTCTTCTTCCAACCTTGCTTCTTTGGTGGAGACCTCTCGGGTGTAGCCGGTCAGAGTTCAAGATGGGTAGGAGCCGAGTGTACTTTTCCTTGATGTCCTTCTCTATCCTCTTGATGTCCTCCATCTTCGAGTCCGGCTTACATTTGTAGTCTAAGGAGACGCTCGGCCCTTGGTCTTTCTTGGGGGCTGTTCATTGTTAGTGTAAGTATTGAAGAAAGCGTATCTTTTTACCTTGAAGTTTGGAAGTGGATCTCACCCGTCCCGATGTAGATGATAGCTCTTGTAGTGTTCGAGGAGCGGTCTTCCAAGTACTATGGGAGGATCTTGTTCTTCTTCTCCCATGTCCATGACTAGAAAGTCGGTGAGGACATAGCGGTCTTTGATCTTGGCGGGGGACGTCTCGTGCAATACCTTAGGGAATCGGTGTGATTGATCCGCCATGCGCGGCATTACATAGGTGGAGCACAAAGGCGGATTACCATATATCAATTGATACGTTACCTTTGACATTAAATTGATGCCCGATCCGTGTCGTGAACAACTTCTTTGGAAGTTCCATTGATTGATGGAGCGGTGGATTGATGGAACTCGAGTGGTCGTCTAGCTTCTCTAGTTGTGGTGGAATCTTGTAGAGTCTTGCGTTACATTTGCAACTTGATTGATCATCAAGACTCGTTCCACGTGTGGTTGAGGTTGACGGTTCTTCTTGTTCTTGCTTCTTCTTCTTGTCCTCTTCTCGGCGGTGGTGCGTGTACTTCGAGGATATGGTAGTGGCACGAGGTGGAGCGAGGGGGGAGCTAGGGTCTTGTGTTTGCGGTTAAATCTTTCCCTACGTTTGTTGGCGGTGAAGGCGATCTTCACGGTGTCGGCGTAGATGATGGCCTTGGTGGTGGCAAGGAAAGGGCGCCCCCGAATAATCGGGCGTTCTTACCTTTGCCCGTATCGAGACCACAAAGTCGGTAGCCACATAGAGATTACCGATGTTCGGACAAGCGTCTTCCAAGATGCCCTCGGGGTAGCATAGCGGCCCGATACGCAAGTTGTAGGCACATGGTTGTGTATAATAAATTTGAACCTGGCTCAAGGCTTACCTTAGGCATAATGTTGACACTTGAGCCAAAGTCGCAGAGCGCGTCGTAGGTGCGGGCGCCGATCTTAATGGTGATGACTGGTCTCCCTGGATCTCCTTTCTTGGCGGGCATGCCCCAGTCAGTCCACTTAGGTCCTTCTTGTGCACCCTTGGTGCGAATACGCATAGTAGACATCGACAAGATTTTGCGTGATTCTAATTCTTCCGGTGGCCCGAGAATCTTACAGGTTAGGCATAGGAGTAGATAAAGCCGGTGAGATAAGCGAGATTCTATCATTTTATTGAAGCTATCTTTGGTTCTTTATTGAAGAAGAAAAGCTTTCCATTTTAGCACTAATAGTTTCTAGCATTTTATCATTGGAAGCTAACTTCTTAGACAGTTATCCATGAGTCTACCTTGGTTTTGTACTAACTCTCTTAAAGGTGGGAAATTATTGAAAGAGTTATTACCTTGATAGTTACCCGAGTAGTTACGGGTAGTTGGGTCTCTGTTGATTCCATCCTTGATTCGGGGACGATCTTGGTTGTTGTTGTTGTTGATGTAGTTCACGTCCTCTTCCATTTCGGGACATTGACTGCCCAAGTGTCGGTGTTGCCGCATTCTTCACACGTCATGCGGGGAATCGAAGAGTTGCATGACTTCCTTCTTCTCGGGAGCTTTGTCTTCAAGCTTCTTCATAATTAAGTCTATTTTGGCGGAGACGGCATGTCTACCTCTTTCGGTGGTGCATTCCCTCTCTCTCTCTTGCGGGGTTGACGGTCCTCATTCCACGCTTGGTTTTGACGCCATCTTCTCCACAAGGTCAGTAGCTTGATTGGTGTAAGGGGCGGAAAGCACCTCCACCTCCGGCGGCGTCCATGGTCTCCACGGGTGTTGTTAGTAAGCCCGTGGTAGAAGGTCTGCATGAGTAGCCGGTTCTCCATTCCATGGTGTGGGCATTGGTGATGTAGTCTTGGAAGCGCTCCCACGCCTGCAGAGCGGATTCGTCGTGTTCTTCTTTGGAAACTTGAGATTTTCCCCGTAAAGGCGTTGGTTTTGCCTATAGGGAAGAACTTTGCTAGGAAGGCAGTAGAGCAAAGTGTCCAAGTAGTGAGTTTGTCTTTGTTGGCGTAGAACCACTTCTTCGCTCGTCCTAAGAGTGAGAATGGGAACAGGCGAAGTAGGATTGCATCATTTGAGACATCTTTGATGGTGAAGGTGCCCGCAGATCTCTAGGAAGTGTTGTAAGTGAGCATTGGCATCTTCATGGGCCTTTCCACGTAATTGGCTAGCTTGTACCATGTTGATCGGTCGCAGGCTTGAGCTCAAAAGCTTTGTCTCCCACATCGATTGCCGGCCCGGTCGCGGATGTTGGCCGTAGTCGGTGCGTAGTACTCGCGGAGGGTCTTGTTCGCCATTGCCGAACACGAGTGTTAAGCCGCCTGATGGAGGAGTCTTCAAGGCGGCGATCTTGGGTCGAGACTTCAACTTGGATCTTGCACGCTTCAAGAGTTTTTACGGATCGAAACGAAGTTTTCGGGAAGATTCCTATTCATACATTACCCTGAAATAGATAGAAAGAATAATAACGAGGGTAAACCTGTTTAAGCAATTAATGATAAATTTAATACTTTACAATGCGTGAGAGAGATGCATGCATTTATTCCTATATTTATATTTTCTTGGGCTAAAGACTTTCTTTTTCCCGACAACGGCGCCAAAAATGCTTGTTGGTATATCTAACATCCCTAACTAGAAACAGATATAAACCTATCACTAGCAATGGCGTCAAAAATAAATATCGAGATGTTGCTTGAGATAAAACTAAAAGAAAATAATTCATTGCAGTTCATAGCATATCTCGAAAAGGTTGTCATCCCTATAGTTAAACTACTAATATGCAAGGAATAAAATATTCATCCTATGCCTTGATAAACTTCTCAATAAGTGAATAAATAAATGGGTATCCATAGCGCACGAGATATGAATATACCATTGTAGCATTTTAACCGGGAGTAAGAACGGTATTGAATTTATATTCTACCACGAGGGAAAGAAGTCTATTATCAAGAATTAACTATGCATGTGTGTATCATGTCTCGTATGCAAAGCTTAAGTATTAAATCTATCAATTACATAAACAGGGATCAAAGTTCACAATAAAGATAAAAAGTTCGATAAATAGATTCAACCAAGTCATATCCGGTGTGCAAGTAGAAAGTGTCAAGCAATTGGGCGATAGCAATTCATAGGCTAGCTAGCATTAGAAACTCCAATATGTAACTCTAAACTATAAGTTAGGATCTACTTGATTAGTGCAATACATCTAACAATCATCGAAGAAGAACTAATTAAATCCACACATGAGGACGAGAATCCGTGAAGACTAAGGCCGAAACTTAGAACAACCCGAATAATATCATCCGCTAGGCCTACATACGGGGATGGATTGCAAAGGACTCAATGGTCTTTGTCACCACCACGATCTACCACACGACCGGCATATAGGGGAGCAAACGCAGAGCAAATAAGATCTAATCACCATGATTACATCCTCTCTACCACTCACCCATGATATCAATAGATGAGCGCTATACGAATCCATGCATAAACATACTTGATAATTCAACTATGCTAAACATGTAATCAAAGTAAACACTAGAACAAATAATCTCGAATATAAACATGATCAAGATATTCATATTAAGAACGTGTGCGGAACTTGAAGACTACTTACAATGAAGAACTTACAAGAACGAGGCCCGATCTTGAGCCGACCTCCGACGGTCGGGAGCGGATTTCTCCCTTCCTACTAGATCTAATCTTGATTGCTACTCTTCCTAAAGCGGTGTTTCTAGAGCGTGGGATTGATGACTTGAATCTTGAAATATTTGTTGATGACTTAAGAACTTGATGATCTCGAAAAAGGGGGTGCGGGGTCTCCTTATATAGTCGGGAGGAGGTGCGGTGTTGGACTTAGATACAACTCGTACTCCACCGTCGCCCTTGGATCAAACCGACATTAAACGCGGCGGATTAGATTGCGTCTTAGAGGCGGTTGGAGAAGCTTTCGGAAGTAGGGCCGACGTGGGCGGAGGGGAGGCCGGCCGGCTCGTTATTTAGGCCGGCCGGCCCGAGTGGGGCCCACTCACGGGTCCCCGGGCGCGTCGTGGCTTCTCGAACCTTCGGACTCCTATTTCTTGGGTGTTAAGTCTTGATCACGTCGGGATTAGTCCGGAGCCTTCTAGAGTCTTTCTCGGAGTTGGATTGCATTACGTCCGCGTAGTCGTGCGGCTCGCGAATCTCGCTGTTTTCCTGTTTAGTCCCCGCAATTCACAACTTTACCAAAACCGGTGGAAATATGTTAGTGACACCCTATTCTAGGTTGTTATTATGATTTATACCCCTTTCTCATGTTTATTTTGATTAATAAATTTATATGATAACAAGTGTCAACACTCCGCTCGAGCCCTCTCTTGCTCCGCCTGAGCCCTTGCCCGCTCCCTCTCCTCGGCCTCCTCTCCCGCCGCTTCCTCTCTTCCTCTATCTGGGCCTATTGCAACACAAAGTTAGAACACGGAGAAATAGTATTCAACGATAAATGAACCTTAAATAAAAATATATAAACCTCAAGTCCGAGATCGTAGCGCCGGTAAGTGGTTGGCCGCTCGCGTATCAACGGGCCTCCCCGGCGTGCTCGGAGCTCGGATAGCTTCTTTGTCCTGTGCGGGTTGATAACGCTATCACCTATATAGTACCGCCCATGCTTCTTGCCTCCTCCAGGCAATCATGGCGATGTCCCCCTCAATGTCGTGGGCGCGGGGATCGAAGGTTTCTCCATCTTTTGCTCCCTCGCCACTTCGGGTGTACCTACCGATCTTCGTAGGTGGTCGGGTTGGTGTAGGCTTGGGCCCGACCACTTCGGTGTACCCTCGATCTTTATACCTGCCCGTGTGGGAGTTAGCAAAGGCCTCGGCGTCGATTGGCGTGCCATGTGTCCGCTCTGTGTGCAAAAAAAGAAAAGTAGCTAGAATGGTAAGAAAGTATTGAGTTGCACATCGGAAAATAAGAATTGGATAACACTTACATATCTAGCTTGGTAGGAAGCGAGATTAAGGCTGCCTTGATGGTGTGGTACACGGCATCACGCACACGTCCCCGGTGGTCGTTGTGGACCTCGATAGTCTCAGATCGACCCACTTGTCCACCTGAAGCTCCCAAAGAACGCCTATGCAACAAGCACCACTCCGGAATCACCTACGGGACACCAAGTATAACGCAAATTATAAAAATCACATTAAGCATAATTAAACTTAGTATGAGCATTCAATATTTACCGCATGTATTGTTCTTTGGTTAGATTCAGCGTTTTCCATTCATGCTTATCGAGCCTTACGGTCTCCTTTAGCGTACCACGCCCTAACGGCCCGGCCGCGTGCCTCGTACCACATGTGCGCCACATGCTTGAAACAGCGTTTAGAGCCACTTCCTCCGCCTCACCTCGTATCCCTCCTCGCACTTGAAGTATTTACGCACATAGAAGCAATGTAATAAGTCATTATTTCTAACATTAGAATTTGGAGCGATGTATTTGTACAAAGGCGACATAGACTTACCCAAAACTCTTTGACCACACGAATGGCCTTGTTATTATATTTTATGCCATCCTCATCATAGTTGTCCCGAAAGTCCGCGTCTTGGTGGAACAACGTGGACAAAGATACTCTTCTCCGTCGATTTTAACAAGGCGGGGTAGTGCTTCCTCACCGTAGAATACCAAGAATCTTTGGCGGGAAGGCGTCCTTGAACGAGTTCGCGGTGACAACAAAACCCCCTGCCCAAATGATCAAGAATAACTATTAGTTCCTATTACGATTTTGAAACCTAAAAAATAAGAAAGTAGTGCTAAAGTGTAAAGTAAATTACCTTGGTCGTGTTGGTCTTATGGTCGGTTTTACGCTCCTCACGAGGTTGTCGATCCGGGAGTCCGGAGGGGCCTTGCAAGTAGACACGCCTGCGAAAGCAGAGGAAGAGGAACCCCTCTCGATACTCGGCTAGTCCCCTCCTCGTGGTGCGACGCCCGAAGCGGTCCGCGTGGTGCGGCGCCGCGGCGGTCAGCGTCCGCGACGGCGCCCGGCGGTCAGCGTGCTGCGACGCCGAGAGGTCCACGTCCTCGCCTCCGCCTCCACCTCCTCCTCCTCCTCCTCCTCCTCGTGCACCACCGGTGGTGGCGACGGTGGTCGGGGTGCACGACGCCTGCCCCTGCCCCTACCCTGTGGCGGTGGTGCTGGCTCTGACGCCTCCCCTTCGTCCTGCCCTTGCCCTAGCTCGGATACACTTCTGAACTTCCTTGTCAACCTGGTTAATTTCTTCATGACATTCGTTCGAGGCATCTTTTTGAATGACCTGCAATTAGATATAGATAATTAGTAAAAATGCAAAATTAAATAGAACATAATTATGAAAAGATGAAAAACCAATAATCAGAACATAATTATTAAGAGATGCATAGTATTACATGTATTAGAAATAATCCTCATCCCACGTCACGATTTCAAGACTTTGTCGGATCATAATCCTCATGATCAATATCATCCATGTCTACATCTTCCAACATATGAAGATTGGCGGGATCCATGGGAGGAGGAACGACGTCAACACCGCATTTGTCCTTAAGTAATTTTTCAAGTAACTAGCGTAAGTCCTTCGCATCTCGAACCTCCTCGTCCCTCCTCATCATCAACAACACTTTCATTGTCTACTTCCATTTCGTTGGGCCCGGTTATTTCTATCACAAATTTACCTTGTAGCCCATCTTCTTGGAAGAACTCTCCCTCATATGTGTTTGCATTAAAATAGTAATCGCCCCTCGTTTGGGACGGGTAGTCTACCGTGTGGCAATACCTTCTCGCACAACATCCCAACCCTTAAGCCGCTCGTCGTCTTGGCAACACCATGGGAGATAATAAACTTGTGTGGCATGTTGAGCCACAATGTAGACATCATCTCCGGCCATCGGAATCTTGTCGAATCCGAACAATCCCAAGTTGTTCGAGGTCCGAATTTGTTATTTCAGGATCGAACCAATGGCACTTAAACACGACAGAGCAAGCCGTTTAGAGCCGGGAAATGGAGCTCGTATATTTCTTCAATTCTTCCATAATAACCTTTAGTGCTAGTTCCATCATCACCTTTAGTGAAAACTCCGGTATTTGTGGTTCTTCGGTTTGGTCGATTCTGCTCATAGCTAGTTGTGTGGTAGCGATATCCATTCACGTCATAACCGGTAAATGACCTAACCCTGGTCTCAAAGCCATTGGCAACCTGTATGAGCTCGGGATGCATACCGGATTGGTGCGTGCTCGCAAGCTCAAGCGAGGATAAATGAAATGAGACGGTTCGTTAGCATATCAAACAAGGCGTTATTTAACACGAATTGGACAGTACGGCATTTGAACCAACTAATGAAATCGGGTTTTCCATTGCCAAAGACTCGTCTGCAGGGGGGCCCAATTCATGTGCTTCGGGCGGCGTTCGTTGACGCTTTAATTGCCTTTGAAATTTCCTATACCAACGAGAGACAAAAAGGGTTGGATGCGGGATATTAAGTACTACAAGACAAGTAGGTTCTACGCTTAGAGTTGTGACTTATCAGTATGTAAGGAAGCACTTCGTCCAGGTTGAAAAGTATATAATTCATTATACCGATCCACTCTCAATTTGTCAAGATCTTTATTTTTGAACCACTTGCACGTCCTAGTTCTCCTTGGAAAAGGCCGAGGGTTGATTCATTTTCATCGGCATTGTAACGAGGGGGTGGATAATGCGAGCTAGGAAGGTTGTCACCATAGTATTTTGATGTGAAGTCGACACCTCCCTGCGAACCTTTGCTTCTCGCGATGGAACCCTCAATCTTACACTTATTTTTACGGTCGGCCCAAACATGCTTCGTAACTCTCTCAACAAAGATAGCACCAACGAAAGCGTGCAGGGCCACCCACCCTTGCCTCATATGGAAGGTGCAAAATCAAATGCACCATCGAATGAAGAAGCTTTGGGAAATATCTTCTCCAACTTCTACGGACCAATACAGGTGCCACTTTTTCCATTTCTTCTAGTGTGGTCCGAGATAACTCTTTAGCACAAAGCTGCCGAAAGAAATTGCTCAACTCGCCATCACATGCCGGACATGATCGGGGACATAGCCTCGAAGCATTTTGGAAGAAGCCGCTCCATCCATATGTGGTAGTCATGACTCTTGAGCCCATTGATTCGCATAGTAGATAAGTTCACTCCCCTCCTCGATTTGCTTTGCATACCCATCGGGAACATTAATTTCGAAACCATTGTAGTACTTCCCTCCTTTGGGGCACGCTCAACACGTAATCGGCCTTAGGTTTTTTCCATCTCTTGCCATTGCTAGGAGGCTTCATTTCTTGCTTCGATTACGTCACACAACTCTGCGCGGATCAATTCTAGCCTTAACATTGTCCTTTGACTTGCTAGTTTCCATGAATCTTCCAAAAAAATACTCGGCGATGTTCTTTTCAAGTATGCATTAAATCAAGGTTATGTGGAAGAAGAAGGTCATCATAATAGGGAGCCTCTCTAATCGACTTGTGAGTCCATGCATGATGCTCGCCATAACCCACAAAGACACCATTTTCATCAGCCACAAGGGAATCCACTTGAGCGTGTACCTCGCCAGATATCATCATCCTCGGCTCGGGTCCGTAACTTGGAGACCTTTCGTAAAGTTCTTCTTGTCTAGCTTGAAAGCATGGTCGAGGCGTGAGGGCGCCGATGCTTGTCGAACGCTTGAGAATACTTGCCACCCTTCTTCAACCGGGTGAACCTCACAAACCGCCTTGCATACTTGGGCAAGGGAACTTGCCGTGCACACACCAGCCACGTAATATCCCATATGCCAAGAAATCATGCGGGGAGTAGTGGTACCACACGCACATCCCGAAATTTCTCTTCAAAGCTCGGTAAAGACGTCCAAAACCCTTCATTCCAACCTTTGATCAATTCATCAATCACAAGGCTCTATGAACACACCCATTTTATTTCCCGGGTGGCCGGGAATTATCAAAGACAAAAGAATGTTCTTCGGTTGAAAGCGAGCGCCGGGAGGCGTATTGGGCGGGATAACGAATACAAGGCCAACAAGTGTACGGGGCAGCCATCATTCCATAAGGATTGAACCCATTCATTTGCGGCCGCAACACGCACATTACGAGCCTCCATAGCTTTGTCGGGATGAATATTGTTGAAATGGGTCCATGCTTCGGCATCGGATGGGTGTACCATCTTATCGGGCTTGTAGCGACGCCCATCTTTGTGCCATGTCATCTGTTTTCGGAACTCCTCGGTCATGTACATCTGTTGTAACCTCGGTGCGAAGGGAAGGTACCGTAGGATTTTCACGGGACCTTAAGCTGCCTCTTCTCACCGCCTTCACCGGGGTCTACCTCTATGAACCTTGAGGATTTACACTTTGGACAGTGTGTATCGTCTTTGTACTCTTTCCTAAATAAGACGCACCCGTTCTCACAAGCATGTATCTCGCTCGTATGGCATCTTGAGTACCTTGAGGAGTTTCTCGACTCATACATGTTCATTGGCAAAGATGTGACTGGCGGAAGCAAGCCCCCAAAGATCTCAACATGTCGGTGAAGCCGTCTCGACTAATATTGCATCGGGCCTTCAAGTCCATAAGGCGTGAAATGGCATCTAGTTTGGAGACCTCACAATAGTCGTGAAGGGGTTTCGTGCGCCTCGCAACATGGTATAATAGGCCTTTGCGGTTTCTTCGGCTCCTCCTCCCCTCATCCCCAAGTCCTTGCTCAAAGTTTCGGCATGAAAGTCATCTATCATGTCTCCTATCCCAGCATCGAAGCAAGATCATCGATGCATTGCCTCATGACCTCGTCTCTCATACGCCCGGTTTCACCATGGAAGATCCACCGCTTATAGCCCGCCGTCCATCCATACTTGGGAAGGTGTTTAGACATGTCCTCCTTACTTTTGCCTTTTTTATTGTCACAATTCTTGCGGGGACACCAAACCTTACTCGCACCTCGAGCATTGAAAAAGCATAATCCACGAAAGCACTACTCTTCCTAACCCATTCACGGTCATAATCTCCAAAACTCCTCCAGCCATCGTATATCCACGCACGGTCATCCATTCTCTATCATTTCGCCGAGAATATAAGAATGCAAAGTGCATCTACACAACGATCCTACCATCTAGTAGGTGAAGATAGGTCCTAATCTCACCCGAGGATGCGTAGATGAGGTCAGTTCCATGCTCCCTCCTATCCGAGACGCAATTTCGGAAGCACCTCCGCTGTTCTCCGAATACACGTCCTCCCCGAGAGGGGGAGTGCGTATTCAAGAACAACGAGGGAGATGCTGCCGAAACTCGAATCGACAGAGTGGAGCATGGAACAAACCTCATCTATGCATCCCTGCTGTCCAAAAACATGGACAATTCGAAGCGGATGCGGTTATAGGTATGCGGGGGGATCGCATACTTCCAACCGTATCTCTTTCGAACGAGGGAGACGCCTAAGCGAAGCTGCGCGATCTAGCTACGACCATGGCACGGAAGGAAGGGATATACCTAGGGTCGCGGTGGAGTCGGGGCTACCCGACGAGGAAGAAGATCGGGGCCGCCAAGGGACTCCGGCCAGCTCGGCAAGGCACTCAACTCCGCTCCGTAGGGCTCCTCTCGTATAAAAGAAGCACACGTGATCGGTTGAAAATTTCGTGGAACCTCCCTCCACGGGAGGTTTCCAATACCTGCAAACAAACCATACGGCACAATGGCCGACAACCACATATATATTGACACAAACAAGTCACATGCATGGCTCGATGGCCGACAACCTGTGAGGTCGAAGACAAGGGCGCCAGAGACGGATCCGGACGACGAGCAACGAGGGCCGGCGGGTCTGGAGAACGGACAACGGTGGGGCGGTCGTGCTCCTCCTCCTCCTCCTCTTCCCTTCTTCCACCTCCTTCCTCCTCCTCTTCCCTTCTTCCTCCCCTCCTTCCTCCTCCTCTTCCCTTCTTCCTCCTCCTCTCCTCCCTTTTTCCTCCTCCCCCTCCTCCTCCTCCTCTCCTCCCTTTTCCTTCTTCTTCTTCCTCCTACTCCTCCTTCCTCCCTCCTCCTCTCCTCTCTTCTCCCTTCTCCCTCCTTAATCCTCCTCCTCACTCCTCCCCTCCCCTACTCCTTCCGGGCGGCTGGCACACCCACCAGCCGGCGGTGGGGGGAGAGGGGGGGGGCGCCGCTCGCGGAGGAGGAGGGGGGCGGGGCCGGCACGGCTCGGCGGGGGAGGGAGGGGCCGGCGCGGCGGCGTGGCCGGTGGGCGGTCGGCGGCGGCAGCCCGGCCGGCGTGCGCCCTTGTGGCCGGCGGCGTCGCGCGGGCGGGGCGCGGCCGGGGCGGGCGCTTGTGAGGCGCGCGGCCTTGGTGGGTGAAGCGGGCGGGAGGCCGGGCGGCGGGGCGGGCGGCGGGGTCGCCGCGGGCGGGGAGGCCGCGGCGGGCGGCGGCGTGTGCGGGCGAGTGTGTGGTGTGTGTGTGTTAGAGTGTGAGGTGGGGAGTGGGTGGGGAGCTGGTGGTCGGGTTGACTAAATTTTTAAAAAACGCTTTCCGTGATGGATCGGGGGATGACGGGAAAGACTCCTCCTTTCCGTGATCCCCCGGATCCATCACGGAAAGAGGAAAAAAAAAAGGTGACACCTAATCCCCGCCACGCCACCGAGGTGGGTCCCGCCAACGATTTCCGTGAGTCTGTACACGTGGGATCACGGGGAAAGATCCTAGATTTCCGTGTACAACTCACGGGAAAGGAGTTTTCTAGAAATAAATTTTATTTCTATCTCTTTCTTTTTCTCGCATATATATTTTGAAACTTTGATCATGATAACTTCATAAATACCTTTCCACATACACTCACCAATCCTAATTTCATCCTTGCAAAAAAATTGACCATTATTTCATGTGGTTCTATCTCTATTTGCATTTACTTAACTCGCAACAAAAATTATAATAATTACAAAAATAATCCAAAAAATTCTCGAAAATAGACATGACACAATATTTGAGGTCTATTACATATAGAAAAAGTTTAAGTAGCCAAACCACAACTTGATCGTCACATTGACATGAAATCACACTAGATCACTCTCAACAAACATGAAGGTTCTACGTAGATGTTGGAGCTTGTGAACATCGTATGTGCCAACTTGTGTGAAACGTTCCCAATTTTTTTATCATAGCCTCGGCATAAGATATCATGACATATTATCAAATTTCATGATTTTTTGCACATCGGTTTATTTTCTAGAATTTTTAAACCACTTTCGAACAGGGGATTAGAGTTGATGATTTCGTATTAAGATGTTCCAGATTTCATTATTTTTTTAAATGCAAGGCCTTACATTGTGTTGAGTATGAGGAATATAAATTTTCTACTAATTTTTTCAAAAAATTTGAAGCACTTGTAGTTCAAATTTGTTCTAATTTCATAAATTCCCATAAAATAGAATAATTAACTAAATATATCAAATAAAGTCAATAATTCACAAAACTTTAATATTGAGTGTCATATGATGTGCAACAAGTGTAGAAAAAGTTTGGAGATGAAAATCCAAAAAAAACATCTCCGTGAGCTTCTTTTCCCGTGGCGGGGGTACCCGCTCACGGGAAATGGGGCCCCTTTCACGGAGGCCTACTATTTGGCCCACGGGAAAGCCTGCTCACGGAAAGGGATATCCCGTGAGCTTGATGTTGTTCTCACGGGAAATCGACACGTAGGGGTGACGGAGGGGGGGGGCTCACGGTGGTTAGCTTTCCCGTGAGCCCCTTTCTCACTGAAAGCGGATGGGGTTTTCCCGTGAGCTATGCCTCACGGGAAATACGTTTTCCCGTGATCTTTTCTTTCCCGTGATGTTTTCTCTTAGCTCACGGGATAGGGTACCTGATTTCCGTGTTTTGTTCCTCTTAGCTCACGGGAAATAGTTTACACACGGGATAGCGCTGGAATCCGGTAGTGGTAGTAGTGTAGGCTAGTATCCTAGTACTTAACATTGTCTAAAATAAAATCATAAAATATTAACCAGGAAACTTTAATCCCTTCAAGAGAGCCCATGGGTATCTAGACATATAACCAAGGAGGCAACCAGACGCCCATGCATTCAGAGAGTCTTAGACTTGGACATGCATGCAAGCTTTGCATGGACGCCTACTAGCTGAGATGACTTGACAAAGATTTGCACCTAGCAAACCATCCAGAACACGACGTAAACTGGTGCAGGACCGACGTCCAACTAACACATATATGTACATATACATGGACGAACACAGCAGCAGGTCATTATTATTGGTCTCACTGAGTCGACCAAGACGGTTATCAGCGACGACAACATAATATGGGTGCCTTTCCCATTCCATCCCTCTTGCATGTATTGCATTGCCAGATCGAGATGGAGTCGTATATATATATGTCGTCGTGTCTGCACACCCAGAGATCGATCTGCACCAACTCGATCGATCAGCATTCATGGCGCCGGAGCAGCAGCAGCCCGTGAGCCCTGTGGAGAGGCTGATGAAGGACCTGTACGTGGTGGTCTCCATCGGGCTCGCCGCGCCACTGAACCTCCCCGTCTTCCGCGCCGGCATCGAGGCCCAGCTCGCTCGCCACCCCTACTTCCGGAGCATCCAGGTGATGGGCAAGGACGGCACGCCCCGGTGGGTGCCCACGACGACGGTGAACGTGGACGACCACATCGTCGTGCCGGCGCTGGATCCGGCCGCCGACCCGGACAAGGCCGTGGAGGACTACCTGGCCTCCCTGTCCACGCTGCCCATGGACCACTCACGCCCGCCCTGGGACTTCCACTTCCTCGACGTCAGGACCTCCGAGGCGACCTCCACCGCCGTGCTGCGCGTACACCACGCCCTCGCTGACGGCATGGCGCTCATCACGCTCCTCATCTCCTCCGCGCGCAGCGCCACCGACCCGGCCAAGGCCGCGCCCCTGCCCCCGCCGCCGGCGCGCACGGGCGCCGTCTACGCGCCTTCGCAGCAAAAACGACGACCGGGGTCGGCGGCGGCGGCGCTGCGGCTGCCTCTCCTGGCGTGGATCTGGTCGTACCTCGTGCTCGCGTGGCACACCCTGGTGGACGTCACCGCCTTCGTAGCCACCATATTCCATGCAGACACGCACACGGTGTTCAAGCGAGCAAACCAGGGCTGCGGTGGCGCCGACGACTCGCCGCGCCGCATGCGTTTCGTTCACCGGACCTTCAGCCTTGACGACGTCAAGTTCGTCAAGAATGCCATGGGCTACGTACGTATAAATAGAATTTTATTTAGCCCCTTCTTTTAAACTATTTCTAATTTTGACACGCTTTATTTTTATTTTTCAAATCTAACATTTTTAGATGTGCAGTATCCACACCTAGCAAAAAACATTTTTCGGCAATTTTATTATTGTTTATTGTTTAGCAATCTGGATCAAGGCGCCCGCAAACCACTGGTCACTTTCACCCCCGATGCCCTTGCTGCTTACCATCCTGGCGCCGCCCATCCTGCCTGCCACCACCCAAACTATGATTTAGGCAATTTTATTATTGTTTATTGTTTCAACAATGCATAATATGAAATGGCAAAACTTATAGCGGCCAAACTAATAATGTATAAACATAAACCTAGAATAAAATTTGTTGTATTATTTATTAAGCCCATAATTATACATGTGCATCGGGCAGCTGGCCCGCCCGGCCTCGGCCCGTGCACGGTCGGCCCGCCCCGGGCTATCGGGCCGTGCTGAACAGTCCTCCGTGCGAGGGGTCGGGCCAGGGCACGGCCCATGGGCCGATTTTTGTGTCGGGCCGGTCCAAAAAGCACGGCCTAACAGTTTTTTTTTTTTTTTTTCATTTTTTTTTGCTGATGGGATTTTGGCCTGGGCTGTTTTTTTTTTTTTTTTTTTTAGGAGATAGCTCATGGCCTAGTGGCCTACAGTAGTGGGCTTTTTCTACTTTTGATTAAATAGTTGTTGTTTTGCTTTTTTTGAGGAGACAACCTTGGACCGGGCCGTGCCGGGTTGGCCCGCGTGCGTTTTGGGTCGGCCCGGGGCCACGGCCCACACCGGGCACCGGGTTGGCTCGAGCCCATTTTTTGGGCCGGGCCGGGCTTTGTGTCGGGCCAAGAAAACGTGTTTCGTGCCGGGCCACCGAGCCCGTGCTTTCTGCACAAGTTTACCCATAATGTAACTTTGATAATGCAACTTAGTTTCGCCCAAAAGCAAGTCTATCATTCATTAAACCCATTACTATGCAACCCAACGAACGACCTAGTAAAAACAAACTCATTTGCGAGCCGGACCGTATTCGGCCCAACCCAATAACAAAAGAATGTGCATACGGACGATTTTAGGGCCAATAACTTGAGACTGGACTGGGAATTTGTCATGAACGTGGAGCTTCAAACGCAGTACTTGTTACTTACTGTACTAAAAAAAGAGTATTTGTTACTGACCCTTTTTAAATTATTTTAGGCCATTAAATTAAATGATCAAAATATAATTTCGTTGTTACTATAAGTCCTGGTTGACGTAAATTATTTTGTTATTAGTCAAGTTCCCTAGTAATAAATTATGTTTAATTGTAGTTTTATCGTAATTAAGTGAATTCCTCCTATTCTCGTAATTTTTTTACAGTCAATATTGAATATTTTCAACTGCAAGTCTCTCATATATAATATATATTATGTGCCTCTCCATGTATACATATAGACTGTCAATGATGTGCTTATTGGAGTAACTTCTGCTGCTTTATCACGATATTATTTTTCGAGAACTGGTAAGTATATATAATGCCTGTCTTGATCAGATAACAACTTATATTTTGTGTAGTAGTGTATGTAAAAATATACAGTGCTTCCACACATATTACATTTCTTATATCTTCGGTGCCAGGTGATACAAAGGCAAGGAAATTAGTATTGCGATCAATACTCCCTGTCAACACAAGGCCACCCGCTAGCCTACAAGTACATGCCATAGATCCATTATTTTTCCATTATTCACATATATATACTAGTATTTCTTGAAAGTAAAGAAAGTATTTAATTCACCATAGCTTCTTAAATTTGTAATAAATTATTACTGATTTTATATATGTTTATTTATGGGCATGCAGGCGGATGTTAATATGATAGAAACCGGTAAGAGTAATGCTGTGAGATGGGGAAACCGACTGGGCTACATCATCCTCCCATTTCATCTAGTCATGCACGATGATCCGCTTGAATACGTTCGCAAGGCAAAACAGGTTATAGATAGGAAAAAGAATTCACTCGAAGTGCTCGTTGTGCATTTGTCTATTGACATTGTCTTCAAAGTATTTGGCCCAAAGGTACCATCTATTTACTTAAAATATCAAAATGCCAAAAAAAAAAAAAAAAAGTCTCCGTTTTTGTAAATTACCGCAAGACTTAGGCTATATATTTTGTTACTATTATTACTAATGCAACTTTGTCACTTGAAGCAGGCAGGAGCTTATATCTTCAATAAACTGCTGGCAAATACAACCATGGCTCTCTCAAACTTGATTGGGCCACCTGAGCAGATAGAGTTATGTGGCCACCCAGTTGCCTACGTGGCACCTAGCGTCTACGGGCTTCAACAAGTAAGAGCAACACTAAGAGTCAGTCTATATAATTAAACATCAAACTCTTATCACTGAAAAATGCAACTAAAGACTAAAGAGAGAAGCATGTACGACCCTAAATTTATTCCATCATTTCTCAAGGAATTGAATTTAAGTGTGCTACAAAGTTGTTTTTTCCTCTACAATTGTATGGGGTGAGACAGGGATTTGGGGTTTTTCGATTTGCGTGAGAAGATCTTTTTCTTAAGCAAAATACCCGGAGCTAGTCTTAGTCCCCACGGGTTGAGTTTATATATTCTGTTTCCAGATTGTGACACCTTGGGGATTACTGAAACAAAACAAAAATGCAAGAAAACATTAATAAAAAAATCTATCTAGCTATTATGTTCTCCTCACGAAAACTATATATTCACTTGTCTTTTTACTCTTTGTAGGCTATTACAGTGCACTACCAAAGTTACAACAACACCATCAAAGTCGTTCTAGCTGTTGATGAGGAACAGTTTCCAGATTCTCGCCAACTCTTGGACGATTTCGCCGAGTGCGTCAAGCTTACCAAGAACGCCGCTGCAAAGATGATGTCAACAAAAACGATTAAGAACGAGTAATAAGGAGCTGGGTGAATACATATATGTTCGTTCGTACTTACAAGCCCGGTACTAATATAGTACTGGCACGGTGTTCCACAATATGTTTATGTTATTATAGACGCGTGCTTGTTTATCATGTGTCTGTAACATAAGCGCTTACTATAGACACGTGTATTTGCACGTGTGTAAAAAAAGGTCTTGTTATAGACGCTAATGAAATGACCATGAGCGCGCGTCTGTAATGTGAATTTTCCACATAGTGATAATGCATTGGATGTTGAGTAATTAATAATAATGTGTTATGTCTATTGTTATTGATAAATAGTTTTTTTTAGTTAAAGGGCAAGCGCCCCTTTCATTGCATTAGCATGCCCTGGACCATATCAACGTTTTACAGTGCATAGGCGGGTTACACCCGTCCATTATTACAAAAAATAGATAACTCTCAGCGAAATTCAGCACAACCCATATAAAGGAAGCGACACACAACTTGACAACAAAGTCGATCACATCTTGTTGGAGCTTGGAGTTCGGCATCAGGCTCATCCAGCTCCTACCCGACATCAACGATTCACCTAACAGCTTTGCCACAACCTCCGGTGGCAACTTGCAGTCACTCTAGTCCTGAGCATTTGCAAACATGAACTTGTCCCAACTGTCATCAACTTTGGTCAGCCACAGATCCTTGCAGGACTTGCAGCAATCATCTTGAGCTTTAGCAATCTTGTAGTATATTCTTCTTTCTTTTCCAATGGACAGAGGACTACCCAAGTATGGAGCTGTGCTGCAATACTGAACAGGAGGTTCCTCACATCCAACCAAGGCCCTTTCTGAAAGCAAGTAAAATTCCTTAGTTTCTAGAACCCCCAAAGCCTGGGCAGCAACACAAAAAATATTATGGACTAGAAATCTCTTATTGCTAATTAAGCCACATTTGACCTATAGACAAGAATTTTATCCCCAATATCTCTGTCCAGGACTTCAGACATCACTAGCCACATTTGCTTAGCCACACAACATTCAAAGAATAAATGTTGTCCAAATTCAGGGTAACAGGCATGAGAGATCATCTAATTTCTTTCTTTTGTTCACATTATCTCTAGTTAGATTTCTATTTTTTGATAGTAGCCACAAGAAAAACTGCACTCTAGGAGGCACCTTAATTTGCCAGAGGGCAGGGGGCATGTGTAGGCATAATCCCTCTGCAATTGACAATTTTGTAAAGTGACTAGGAGGATTAGATGCCAGAAGACTCAAATTGCCAAATCATAGAGTTTTCCTCATCAGAGAAGGAGATTGTGGATGCTAACTGAATATTTGTTCCCACGTCTCCATTAACCTTCGATCAACTCCCCTACGAAAAGTGCACTTTAGATCAACCCCATCCCAAAGATCATCCATATACTGCTCATGCACTAACACATAGATATCCTAAAACTGAATGGCTAAGCTTGAGGGTCCTAGCCAGTTATCCTCCCAAAAATTTGATCTTCCTACCATTCTCTATGTTCCATTTATATCCTAATTTAGCTGCAGCAGCAGCCCACATAATCCCATTGAAGAATTGAGAAGCTCCCTAAGTGGGACTATAGAAAATATTTGGTTCATTTGTCTTGTATTTAAAATCTAGATATTGTCTCCACAATTTATTTTTATCTAAGCTATATCTTTTTATCCATGAGGCTAACAGGCAAACATTAAGGTCTCTCAAACTTGGGATACCTAGGCCACCATAATCCTTTAACATTGATAAACTATCCCAATTTACTAAATGAATCCTAACGTTTTTCTTCACTATCATTCCACAGGCAATTAGTCATATGTGTGTTTAATGTCTTAATGGCCCACTTAGGAAACTTAGGAAACTTTTGAATCAGCCGCCTCGGTGGTGAGCAAGTCTTCCGGTCGCCCATTTGTAAGTGCAATCAAGCTCTAAGTGGGTTTTTGGCGTTGATGACCACCGAATTAGGGGACTAATGAGATTTCTGAAGATGACATGCGAGGGAATAAAATGTGGAGTTGATGTACAGGTCCAAAGGCATCCGATGAGCTAGATGGTGGTGTTTTCGGATCAAGGCGTTTAAATTATTTCATATTTTGAATCTTGAGTTTAGGAAATGCCGTACTATCAAGAGGGATCCTAGGATTCTCGGTACACAATGGACCAAGTGCTCTAAATCTCAAATCGGACACAAAACACAACTCCAAGCCCGATCGGCCCAAACATTTCAACATGAATCTCACCTTTTGCTGTGGGGCACGCGGCGGTGCCGCGTGTCGGTCTTGGCGGTGCCACACTTAAACCCGACCATTGGGACTGTGGGGTATAAATACCTATTCTACCCCTCCCACAAGCGGTCACTGGCTCCTCCTTCTTCTTCCTCGCGACAGAACAGCCGGGGAGCACCTCTTGCTCTCTTCACTCCTCCATTGAAGCTTTTTTGAGCTCCCCACTCAATCTTTCACTTCCCACCGGGATTTTTGAGGGAAAAGGCAAGCAAACTTCGATTGGAGACCGGATCTACTACTTCCCCCACTCAAAAGAGCATTTGGTTCACGTTTGGCCGGAACCCTAGGGTTCTTTACCCTTGGAGCTTGCTCCTAGACGGCTAGGCGTCGCCCTTGAGCTTGCCCCCTTCGTGTGGCAGCCTTGGGAGGTTTGTAACCTCACACAAACAGCAATACATTACCCACATCTCTAGGGTTAACTCCCTAGACTTGTGAACGAGGAAAGAAAAAGCAAGCCGGTGGGCAAGCTAAGCCTTGTGTGGCAACCTCAACAACGTGGAGGTAACCCAGCCTGTGTGGCGACGGCGAACCACGGGATAAATCCTTGTGTCACTCGTGTTCTTTACATTCTTGCATATTTTATCTTGTGAGATAGGGTTTGGTCGATCTATCTTGTTCTTTGGGTTTTTACGCCATATTTGGCTAGTTGTTTGTGAAGTATTTGGTTGCAGGAACAAAAGGAAACGTTGAACACCAAACTCCAGCTCGTGGATTTACTTTGGTGGTGTTACATTTTGATCCATGGCGGCGATTACCCGGCTATGAACGGCAGCAGTGCCGCGCCTTCCCGCCCGAGAGAAGTCATTTCTCTGTCTCGCCTCTCGGCGTCGGTTTCACGGCGGTGCCCGGCGCCTCTGGCCGACAGTTAGCGTTTAAGTTTTAGCGAGGTCGATTTTGAGGGGGTAAGCCTATTCAACCCCCTCTAGGCTTCCATCGAGATCCTACAAGTGGTATCGGAGCTAGGATACCCGTATAACGCTTTACCGCGTGAAGTATGGACGCACCGGAGGGATCAAACAAAGGAGGCAAGACCACCGTCCCCGTGGAGGAGGTGGAGGCTAGCAGCAGCGAGCTTTCTCTTGGTACAGCCAGTGAGAGCACCATCAAGGGTGATGCTACCGATGCCGAGAGAAAAGCCGCAAGACTAGAAAGACGAAACACAAGAAGGCAAGAACGAGAAAAGAAGAAGCTAGAAGATCAAGCTAGTGTCAAGCTTGCTGAGAAGCTTCAAAGAAAAGATCAAAGAAGATTGATTCGTGAGGCAAGGGCTACTAGAAGGGCAGCTAGAGAAAAGCAAAGGCAAGAAGAAGAAGCGGAGTCAAGTGAGCTATCAAGTAGCTCGAAGATGGAGATGATGATATCTCCTACAACAAGAACAAGAAGAAGAAGAAAGAAAAGAAGAAGGATGAGAGCAAAGCGTCAACAACAACAAGTTCGCCGCCATATCCTTTAACTACTCTTCTTATTTGACTAACCGCGATAAGAAGTCTTTTATCAATGTGCCGCGGGAAAGTTGCCCCGTTTCGATGGGACCAACTATGCCAAGTGGAAGCACTTGATGAGAGCCTATCTTAGCGCCCTTCACCTCGGTCTTTGGGAGGTTGTGTGCAGTGGATTTCAGCCACTGGTGAACCCCAAGGAACCGACAAATGAAGAGCTAGCAGCTACCCACATCAATGGTCAAACCACAAGCATTCTCCTTAGTGCTCTAGAAGGCAATGAGTACAATAGGGTGATGAATGTCAATGAAGCAAAGAAGATTTGGGACACTCTAGTACTTGCACATGAAGGTGTAGATAAAGTAAGAAAAGCCAAGATTGACTTGTTGAAGGCCAAGCTCAACCGATTTGTGATCCTTGAAGGAGAAGGGGCCCAAGAAATGTTTGATCGGTTGATGGTACTAGTCGGCAAGATTAGAGGATTTAGAGATGAGGATCTAGATGACCACACCATTGTTAAGATTATGCTTGAAGCATACACACCTAGAAATGACATAGTGGTCACCTTGATTCGTGACAAGAAGAGGTTTGAGCACTTCACTCCAAATGATGTACTTAGTAGACTGCTCACCTATGACATGCAAAGAGAGGAGGCAAATGAAAGAAGAAAGCTTGGAGAGTTGCAAGCAAAGTTTGAAAGCGTCAAGATCAAGGATGTAGCTCTCAAGGAAAACCAAGACAAGCAAGCCAAGCTCCTCCAACAAGGTCAAGGGCAGCAAGCAAGCATCTTCAAGTCAAGACAAAGAAATGAAGAAGATGCAAGAAAACATTGATGCAACCTCTTCCTCTAGTGATGATGAAGATGATGGGGCTGATTACAAGAAGATCGATGACATGGCCCTATTCATGAAGAAGTATGGGAAGGGATGAAAGCAAATGGCTACAAAATGGTGCAACAAAGGTTCCCAAACAAGAAAAAGAGGACATGCTTCAACTGTGGCAGCACCGAGCATTTTGTTGCCGATTGTCCCTATGAAAATAAGAACAACAAGTACAAGAAGGACAATGGCAAAGACAAGAAGCAAGATTACAAGAGAAAAGGAAGGAATATGGGTGAAGCTCACATCGGCCATGAGTGGGACTCAACCAAAGAGACAAGTGAAGAGGAAGTCCATGTTGCAACATTTGCTATGCAAGAGACCTCTGCACCCAAGCTCTTCAACAACATGACCGATGATGAGGATGAAGAAGAAAACGACTCCACTCATGTTTGTCTCATGGTCAAGCATGGGAAGGTAAAATCCACACCCAAGCCTTCTCCCTCTCTTAGTGATGAATCTAGTGATCTTAGTGAAAGCTCTAGTGATGATAGTGAATCTAGTGATGATGAAGAATATGTTAGACTCACCAAAAACCTAGATCCCAAAACTAGAGGCTTTCTTGCTCAATTAATGGCGGATTTAGAGAGTACCCAAGCGGAGTTAGCAACTAGAGATGGTCAACTTGATAGACTTGAAAAGCTCTATGTTGATAACAAGGATGCTCTTGTAACTGAAAGAAGTGAGGTGGCTTCCTTGCAAAAGAGCCTAGCCAATGAGCAAGGAGATCATGCTCTCACAAAGAAGGCTATGATTGCCCTTAATGGGAAATATTGTGACTTGCAAGACAAGCACAAAGAGCTTGAAAACAAACATAGCATTCTTTGGGAGAGCAACTCACATCTCTCAGCCACAAAAGATACCTCTACTCCCTCCACTAGTCAAGGTTGTGGAAAATGCTATAATGTTGATATGAATGCTTATGCCACTAACCTTGCCAACATGAAAGCAATGGAGAAAGAGATCACTAGGCGCACTTTGCTATGGTAAGAAAAGAAGGTGAAACCATCAAGCAAACAGTGAGCAACAAGGTTGAGAATCAAAAGAAGCCCAACTACATTGATGGGAGAAATCCAAGAATCAAGGATGGACTTGGACACAAGCATGGAAACAAAACCAATGGTCGAAAGGCTGATCAATGGTGTTGAATGTGTCAAATTCTTGAGCAAAGGCACAGGAGGTACAGAGAGACACCGCACGCAGCGCTGGACACAAGCCAACCCGAGCTGCTGCATGCGCTACATGCGGCTGAGTGCGCGAGGGACGGGCGGCGATTGCCGTGCCCCAAGAAAAAAGGGAAGGTCACCTACCTGCCTCAGCTGAGAATAGACCCAAGAAGATGGTCCAAAAGGCTGTTAAGAAAGTCCGAAGTCAGAGAATCTTGTTCGGGCTGTTCCAAGAGGCCACTCCTATCAATCAAAGGCCAAAAGCAAGCAAGTTGGACTCTAATCCTTGCTTTGAGGTGAAGGCAAACAGCAAGGGGAGGTGTATGCAAAGTACATGGGCAGTGACAAAAAGATTTACCGCAACACCTCTATTTGGGTTCCCAAAGTTCTTGTGACTAATGTAAAAAGTCCCAAGAATCTTAGGGGACCTAAACTTGTGAACTAAACTTGTTTTGCGAGACATACTCCTCCGGTGGGTCAAGTTGGGTGCTTGGCGGTGACTGCATACAAACCATATGACCAGGAGAAAGGAGTATGTTCTCATCATATTCCCCCAAACCAATGACGATAGGAACAACATAAGGTTTGAAAATGATGATGTGAGAGGCGTGATCGGTCTTGGTAAAGTTGCTATCACTACTGAGCATGATATTTTTAATGTCTTGCATGTTGATTCGTTGGGATACAATTTGTTGTCGGTCTCACAATTGTGTGGAAAAGGCTACAATTGTCTCTTTACGGATGTTGGTGTGGAAGTCTTTCGCAGGGAGGATTTCTCTATTGTCTTTACAGGCAAACTCAAGAATAAGCTCTACTTAGTTGATTTCAACAAAAGTGAGGCTAAGCTTGAGACTTGTCTAATGGCAAAATCTAGCATGGGCTGGTTATGGCATCGCCGTCTAGCACATGTTGGCATGAGAACTTGGCCAAACTGAGAAAGACAACCACATCATTGGACTAACAAATGTTGATTTTGATAAAGGCAGGGATATGTGGACCTTGCCAAGCCGGAAAGCAAGTAGGTGCACCTCACCCACCAAAGAGTGTGATGACTACAACTCAACCATTGGAGTTAATACACACGGATCTCTTTGGACCGGTGGCCTACCTTAGCATCGGGGGTAACAAATATGGACTTGTTATTGTTGATGACTACTCCCGCTTCACTTGGGTTTTCTTTGTCTTTAACAAGTGTCAGGTACAAGAGAAGGTGAAAACCTTCATCAAGAGGGCACAAAGAGAATTTTGTCTACTTGTCAAGAAAGTAAGAAGTGACAACGGGACCGAATTTAAGAACACCCAAGTTGAAGAGTTTCTTGATGAAGAGGGCATCAAGCATGAATTTTCAACTACATATACCCCTCAACAAAATGGTGTAGTAGAGAGGAAGAATCGAACACTCATAGAGATGGCAAGGACAATGCTTGATGAGTACAAGACTTCGGACATCTTTTGGTGTGAAGCCATAAACACCGCTTGTCATGCTATCAACCGCCTCTACCTACACAAGAAACTCAAGAAGACTTCATATGAGCTCTTAACGGTAACAAGCCTAAGGTGTCATACTTTAGGGTGTTTGGATGCAAGTGTTTCATTCTGAACAAAAGGCCCCGAACCTCTAAGTTTGCACCTAAAGTTGATGAAGGTTTTCTTCTTGGTTACTGGGTCAAATAAGCATGCCTATCGTGTTTTCAATCAAACCTCCGGTAGGGTTAAAATCACTATAGATGTGACATTTGATGAATCTAATGGCTCTCAAGTAGAGCAAGTTGATCAAAGTGTTGTAGGAAAGGAGGATCCACCTTGTGAGGCAATCAAGCAATTGGCTATAGGTGACATAAGACCTCAGGAAGATCAAGCTAATGGAGAGGAGGATCCACCGGTTGTTCTTTGCACAAGATTCGCGTGCCGTACTCGATGACCAAGTGCAGCACACGCTCTTTGGAAGTACCCAGTAGCGGCGGTCTTTACCACCATCGCACTGCGTCACCTACCTCGGCGGCGTGATCGATCCACCTGCATCACCTGTTCGACCACTTGATCTCGCTCCAATTCTTGAAGCTGATGATGAATATGATGAAGATCAAGAAGAAAATGCAAAAGGCGTTGATCACCCATGACTACGGCAAACGATTCAACGGGATCATCCCGCTTGACAACATCCTTGGGAGTCTCACGAAGGGAGTTACCACTTTCGATCTCATCTAGCTGCTTTACGTCAACATTACTCGTTTGTTTCATCCTTGGAACCATGAGAAAGTAGATGATGCTCTCAAGGATCCCGATTGGGTGTTAGCCATGCAAAAAGAGCTCAACAACTTTGAAAGAAACCAAGTATGGGACTTGGTGGAAAGACCCAAGACAAATATCATTGGTACCAAGTGGGTCTTTCGCAACAAGCAAGATGAAGACGGGTTGGTGACAAGAAACAAAGCAAGATTGGTTGCTCAAGGCTTCACTCAAGTAGAAGGCTTGGACTCTAATGAGATATATGCACCGGTGGCAAGACTAGAAGCAATTCGCATTCTTCTAGCCTTTGCTGCCCATCATGACTTCAAGCTGTTTCAAATGGATGTCAAGAGTGCATTTCTCAACGGTCCACTACAAGAGGAGATGTATGTTGAGCAGCCACCTGGTTTTGAAGACCCCAAGTTTCCCAACCACGTCTACAAGCTCCGAAAGGCGCTCTATGGGCTTAAGCAAGCACCTAGAGCATGGTATGAATGCCTTAAGGAATTCTTGCTCAATCAAGGCTTTGAAATAGGCAAAACTGATCCTACTCTCTTCACTCATAAAGTTAGCAATGATATCTTTGTATGCCAAATATATGTCGATGACATAATATTTGGTAGCACTAACAATATGTATGTTGAGCAATTTAGTAGGACAATGACCAAGAGATTTGAGATGTCCATGATGGGTGAGCTAAAGTACTTCCTCGGGTTTCAAGTCAAGCAAATGGAGGAAGGGACATTCATTTGCCAAACAAAGTACACCCATGACATGCTAAAGAAGTTTGATATGGCTAAGGCAAAGCCAATCAAAACTCCAATGCCAAGCAATGGACATCTTGATCTTGATGAGGAGGGTCCAGCCGTGGACATGAAGGTATATCGCTCCATGATTGGATCTTTGCTTTACCTTTGTGCATCTAGGCGGACATAATGCTTAGTGTGTGTATGTGTGCTCATTTTCAAGCCAATCCAAAAGAATGTCACAATGTGGCTGTTAAGAGAATCTTGAGATATTTAGTCCTCACTCCTAACCTTGGCTTGTGGTATCCCAAGGGTTCCAAGTTCAATCTACTTGGCTATTCGATTCGACTATGCCGGTTGCAAAGTAGATCGAAAAAAGCACTTCGGGGACATGTCAATTCCTTGGGACGGTCCTTAGTGTCTTGGAGCTCTAAGAAGCAAAATTGTGTAGCCCTTTCCACCGCCGAGGCCGAGTATGTTGCGGTGGTGCATCTTTGTGCTCAACTACTTTGGATGAAGCGGACCTTAAAGGATTACGGATGTCATTTCACAAAAGATACCTCTTCTTTGTGACAACGAGAGTGCCATCAAACTCGCAAAATAACCCGATAGCGCACTCTAGAACAAAACACATAGACATCCGTCATCACTTCTTGAGAGACCACGAACTCAAAAGGAGATATCGCAATTCGCCATGTGAGCACCGAAAAGCAACTAGCCGATATCTTCACCAAGCCTCTCGATGAGTCAAGGTTTTGTGCTTTGCGTAGTGAGCTAAACATTCTCGATTCTCGTAACTTGGTTTGAATTCCAGCACACATGCGGTTTGATTGAGACACTAGTTCGACATAGGAAAAGTTTGTGAAAACTTTCATGTTGTGTTTCAAAAGGATTTCAAATTCTAATCCGAAATTCAATGCCATAGTTCTGTATTGATGATCTGTCACGACAATGAATTTTGGTGTCTCTCGTGATCAATTTGAGGAGAAATAAGTCAAAAAGTGACAATATATTTGCAGGACTGCAGGTTGGAGCGGCAATGCCGCGTGTCCTGTGCGGCAGTGTCGCGTGGGCACGGCAGTGCCGCGTCCTAGCACGGCAGTGCCGCGCCTAGGGTTTACTAACCTGCTCGTCCGAACCGTTTTCGGGCCAAACTTTCTTCTTTCCTTTTCTACCCCGGCCCGGACCAGGTCTCTTTCTCTCTTCTCGGGACCCGCGCCCGCGCGCGCCCTCTCTTTCTCTCACAAGATGAGGAGGAGGCGGCGTTGCCGTCTCCTCGCCGCCGCCCGGACTGCCGCCCGCCCCGGCGGTGCAGCAGCCGCGCCGCCGCCCGCCCCGGAGTTCCTGCTCACCCCGGCCGGCCGTGCTCCCTCTCCTCGAGCACACCTGCTCTTCTTCTCTCCTCAATCCACGAGGTCAACGGCAAAGGTAAACCTAACCCTAGTTCATGGATGTTTTTGCCCGATCTATGCAATGTGCAGTTTTTAGTCATGGATTCTTGTTCCCCGGTGATGTAAAAACTCTAGTGAAGTGTTTTTAGTAGGTTGGAATCGATGGATTTCGTGTTTCCATGACTTAGGTGATTTAAGGGGAGGGCGGCATTGCCGCCCCAAATAGAACTTTGCCGTTCTTAGCTGCTTCCAACAGCAAATATCCCTCAAATCACCTACTTGATTGAACCAGGAAATCGATTTGACTCCAATCATCATAAAAATATTCACTCTAGTTCATGCTCATTTTTCAATCCATGGGCAGAATGCACTTATATCATGTTTTGATCTCTGAAATTGGAAAAGAAATACAAGAATATATCAAATAGATGAGTCAGAACAGTTTGGCAGATAAAGATAGATGGTTTGAGCAAGGGGAGCGGCGGTGCCGCGTGACTGCAGCGGCAGTGCAGCGGTCCCTGGCGGTGCCGTGCCTCTTGGCTTGGCGATCTTGCAGCAGCGTGTTTTTTTTACGGGCGGCTTGCTCAAACCACCTAAGTTTATGTTCCAAACCTTCTCCCACATATATTTGATCATTTTTTGATTTTCCATCAGCATCAGATTCTGATCAAACTCTATATATTGCATAGATGGATCCTGGTGGTGATCCCCAGGGCAAGAGAAAGATGAGGGTCAAGGTGGTTGAGAAAAGAGGCCGTGGCAGAAAGAACATGGGCAGAGGGGCAGGTGGCGTGCTTGAGTGGATCGGCAGGACTCACGAGGGAGCAAAGGCGGCGGCGGTATGGGTACACCATTTTGCCGATGGTGACCAAGACACCCCCCCGAGCACCTCTCGTGTTTGACAACGGCTACATGCAAGCAGGTTGAGGATGTCTTTGAGATGGTAGCCCCGCAAAGCGATCCACCCATTCCGGTTGTGAGCTACCTCGGGAAGCGAGAGGGAGGTGGCGAGATACAAGAGCCTACAATGTCTATGCCGATGAGCGTATTTAAGGTATTGATGAGAGGTTTTGGGTGGCTTTTCACTCAAACTTCTACTTGACAGTCCTCTTTCACTCATCCAAGAGCAAGATCACCACCATGCATTACATAGATTTTGAGAGGATGGCGAGAGAAGGAGGAGGATGCCTTCAATGAGGCAATTGAGGAAACTGCGGCAATTTGGTGACAAACATCATGTCATTCAAGCATGATTGGAATGAGGAAATTCTTAGTCGGTTCCATGCTACTTACCCTTTGGAACTTTGGATGACACCATTCCTTTGGATGACCGACGGGAGGCACTACGAGTTGACTTTGTCACATTACGGTCGGTCGGGATTTGGGGCTGATCACAGGCAGTTTACAGATATTCATAAGATTGATCCTATGGAGATCCGGGTGATCAAGGACTGTTGGGCAAAGCCCAGTGCTGCTGATGGCAAGAGGAAGGGTCTGAAGGACTTCTTTTATGTCATGAACAACCTCTGCAGATGCACTATCGACCCCAAGGATGGGGCAGCCTCAGATATCAATGGGTATGCTAGAAATCTCCTTGCTCACTTCAAGAATGATGAGACCTTCAATGTTGGGAAGTTCATCTGGAGACAGCTAGCAAATGCCATGGATGATGCCAGAAGGAACTTGCCATATGCTCCCTACCTCATGTTCATGATTGAGAGGGTCTCAGGGAAGATATATCCCAAGGACTGCTTCCACACAGCCTATAACATTGAGAAGACCCATGGTTTGGAGGGAGGGAAGACTAGTGGCAGATCTACTGCAGGAGGCACCTCAGCTGGCAAAGAGGACTTGGAGCAGCTCTCTAGCTCTAGGCCCAGGAGGCACAGTGGCTCTCGATCCAAGGTGAAGAAGTGGATCAAGGCCATCTTTGGGCACTGCGCATACGCTTCACAGCAGACCTATGAGATGCGTAGGGAGATGAGGCAGGCTTTCAAGAGTGTTAGGGAGAAGCAAGGACTTCCAGTTCCTCCTTCTATCCCTAGACCACCTCGGTATGACCTCCCGAGTTGTCGGCTACCGGCCGGCTTTCGGTCGGGGACTGTCGGACACTGCTTGGTTCCTTCTCTCGGGCCGGATCCCGGCCCGGCGCTCTACTCGTCGCTCTCCGCATGCCTTGAAGACCAGTCTGCGGTTATCTCGCAGGAGGAGGACGAGGACACCGCTTCAAGTCGTCGGGGATGAGTCCGGTGAGGAGTGACTTCGCTTCTTTTTTCTTTTTTTCTATGATATTTTTGGTGCTTGACGCCAAAGGGGGAGAAAATTAGAAGAAATGAGGGGGGTCAAACTTTTCGACGCCCTGGAGATGGTTCGAGGATGTTGCAGCAGCTGTGCTTCAGAGTTTAGATCTTTTGAGAGTAGTCTGTTAGGTGTGAATTCGAGAGAAACTCTATTTTATGTAATAATGCCACCTATGACTTGTTATTTCTCAGATTTGGTCCATTGATTGCTTAAACTCTCGCTTTTTTTTTAGATAATCATTTGCAAGTTGTTTTTATGTATCATGTCTTATATCTTTGTGGAGGCTGTGTTGTCTATAAATGTTCTGTGGCTGATAGGGCGGCGAGCGGTGCCACAGCGGCGCTGATGCAGCGCCGCATCATCGCGCGCATGAACAAACTTTGTGCTCGATCAAAATTCTTTGTTGTCATATGCATCACAGATATATATTTGTGACATCTTGGAGCACCCCACAGCAATCATGGATGTAGGGGGAGGCCCTGCACACTTTCTAAATGTGTGACTTGACATTCATGTCAATGTGAGAATTCAAATCTCACTCACACATTTAGGGGGAGACCTCATCACACCTAAATATGTGAAATTGACCTTTTATGTCAACAATGAGAATTCAAAACTCATTTACATATTTAAGGGGAGGTTCATACATCCTTGGTCCTCGTAATCTAAGTTTGACTTTACATCTTATGTAAGCTCTAATTTGGTTGTCATCAATCACCAAAAAGGGGGAGATTGTAAGTGCAATCAAGCTCTAAGTGGGTTTTGGCGTTGATGACCACCGAATTAGGGGACTAATGAGATTTACGAAGATGACATGCAGGGAATAAAATGTGGAGTTGATGTACAGGTCCAAAGGCATCCGATGAGCTAGATGGTGGTGTTTTCGGATCAAGACGTTTAAATTATTTCATATTTTGAATCTTGAGTTTAGGAAATGCCGTACTATCAAGAGGGATCCTAGGATTCTCGGGCACTGTGGACCAAGTGCTCTAAATCTCAAATCGGACATAAAACACAACTCCAAGCCCGATCGACCCAAACATTTCAACATGAATCTCACCTTTTTCTTTGGTCGAGCGCTGGCGCGGTGGCGTGTCGATCTTGGCGGTGCCACACTTAAACCCGGCCGTTTGGGGACTGTGGGGTATAAATACCTATTCTACCCCTTCCACAACGGTCACCTGGCTCCTCCTTCTTCTTCTTCCTCGCGACGAAACGACCCGGGAGCACCTCTTGCACTCTTCACTCCTCCATTGAAGCTTTTTTGAGCTCCCCACTCAATCTTTCACTTCCCACGAGGGGATTTTTTGAGGAAAAGGCAGCAAACTTCGATTGGAGACCGGATCTACTACTTCCCCACTCAAAAGAGCATTTGGTTCACGTTTGGCCGGAACCCTAGGGTTCTTTTACTCTTGGAGCTTGCTCCTAGGCGGCTAGGCGTCGCCCTTGAGCTTGCCCCCTTCGTGTGGCGGCCTTGGGAGGTTTGTAACCTCACACAAACAACAATACATTACCCCACATCTCTAGGGTTAACTCCTAGACTTGTGAACGAGGGAAAAAGCAAGCCGGTGGGCAAGCTAAGCCTTGTGTGGCAACCTCAACAACGTGGAGGTAACCCGGCACTGTGTGGCGGCGGCGAACCACGGGATAAATCCTTGTGTCACTCATGTTCTTTACATTCTTGCATATTTTATCTTGTGAGATAGGGTTTGGTCCCGATCTATCTTGTTGCTGGGTTTCTGCCATATTTGGCTAGTTGTTTGTGAAGTATTTGGTTGCAGGAACAAAAGGAAACGTTGAACACCAAACTCCATTTCGTGGATTTACTTTGGTGGTGTTACGTTTTCCAGTCACACGCTGGCGGTGCCTTGAACCAAACACGGCGCCTTCCGCCCGCCTTCTCCGAGAGAAGTCATTTTCTGTCTCTCGCCTCTGTGCTGGCCGGTTTCGCGGGCGGCGGTGCGGCGCCTCTCAGAATCTTGACAGCGCGTTTAAGTTTTAACAGTCGATTTTTTGGGGGGTAAGCCTATTCACCCCCCTCTAGGCTTCCATCGGATCCAACACCGACAACTCGGTACCCACCTTTCCCACCTCAAGGATGAACATATAGGTTGTTAGACTTGATGTAGTGAGACTTGTTGTTAGACTTGAGGACTTGATGTGGTGAGACTTGTTGTTAGACTTGTGGAAGCTTGTTTGGACAATTTGATGTTGTGGACTTGATGTAGTGATGCACTTTTGCTTATGTGATATATGTAGTAATGGATGTGTCTTCTGCGCTAGATGTGTTAAATATGTGATGAATGTGACGTATATATGTTCTATGATTGAATGGATGTGATATATGTCACATATGTGTTTGTTTGTCAAGGTGGAAAGCAAAAACAAAATAAAAACAACAATTTTTTTAGCCTTTGCCGGGCGCTTGGCAAAAGAAGGCTTTGCCAAGAGCATTTGCCATTTACCTTTGGGCTTGTTGGGCAACTGGGAAAAATGGCTTCCGTAAATTCACCTTCCAATATTTTGCCGAGCGTTAGGGCAATAGCACTTCGGGCGAAGAAGCATGCTTTGCCGAGCGCCGGCTGGATGGATCTCGGCAAAGAATTTTTTTAAAAAAAAGATCTTTGTTGAGAGCTCCCGAGGTGCTTGTCCCATGCTTAAGTAGTAGTCGGAAGGTTGGTTTGCTTCGTATTTTTAGTAAGCACCACATGCAACTACTTCCCCCAGCATTAATGATACCACTAGAGAAAGGTTCGCACGAGAGGGCCCACTAGGGGGTTTCAAATGAACCGGCGGTTCGGGCGAACCCGAGCTGGGCCCGTTGGCACCCGCTTTTCTTTGGTAGGTTGCTAGATGGGTTTGGACCATGAAAGTGGAGGTGTTTCGGTCCAGTTAGCATCTTATGTGTCGAGTTTGTCCATGATTTGGTTGTTTGCCCTTTCTAGAAAGCGTCTTTTGGTAATTTTCAGGTTCACCCCTGCAAAACATGTGTTCTACCAAATCTTGTGCAAAACAATGGGAAACAGAACTCTCGAACCATGCGACGACAGCGGTGGCAGCGGCGACGCCGCTTTAGGGATCTCGTTGATCCGCCGGAGACGTTGGCCGAGGTTCCTATATCGGTTACTCATGAATTCTAAATACATTCAGTACTAGTAGGGTAACACAATACACAGAGAATTATTCCTTCTATAGTTTTCTTTATGCTGACATAATATACAATGGTACAAGTACATTATCTTGACAACACAATTATTCTTAGTAGCGATAAATATAAAACACAATCAGACCCATCACATTTGTGGAAGATATCATACCCACTTAAGGTAACCACATGGTTCAGACGATGATTTGTTGCTAGAAGAAGTTCTTGACCACACGAGTGCTGGGAAGTGGTGCTGCTGCTGGGCCCTTGTAGGCCTTATTGATCCAAAATGGGCCCATCACAAATAGCCCATACTTTACTTTGCCACGTCCAATATTCGATTGGGCTTCATATGCCCTGCAGGCTGTACCGGTCAGACGCTTCATTTCCATCCCATAGTCAAATATATCCCTGAACGGCCTGCTAGGCACGCCTAGCACGATGGGCCGATGAGTAGCTGCGTGAAGGCCCCATGAATCCGTCGGCGGCTGGTTTATGAAGTGCACGATGCTCTCCATGAGTTTCCTGCTCGTCGTCGCGCAGCGGGCTGTAAAGGTGGAAGCCATGGTCCTCGCCCTCAGACTCCACTAGCGTCGCCGTCGTGGGGGCGTAGTAGTCGCGCATGCGCGCAAATAGCTGGACGACCCCGCGGTCCCGCAGCGTGTCCTTCCCGGCAACGGCCACCAGGACGCGGCGGCACGTCAGCGACGCGATCTCCTGGTCGGGCGGGTTCAGTCGGGGGTCCTCGTTGTTAGCCTGCCCAGCCGTCACGAACGGCCAGAGCCTATCCACCCTATACACCGGAAGCACCGCTGCGCCGTCGTCAGGGCCCGACTCAGAGGGCAGCCGCTCGGCGCCCCAGAAGTAGGGCTGAACGATGATCACGCCCTCGATGTCGACGCCGTCGTCCTGGCGGCTGGCGCGCACAGCCGTGTGGTACGCGATGTTCCCGCCGGCGCTGTCGCCGGCCAGGAACGTACGCTGGGGTCCACGTGCTCCGCTAGCCACGGGTCGGCGAGGGACGCCGCCCACCGGAGGGCCGCCCACGCGTCGTCATAGGCCGTGGGTATGGGGTGCTCCGGCGCCAGGCGGTACTCCACGGACACCACGACCGCCCCGGCGCTCGCCGCTAGGGAGGTCGCGTAGCGGTGGTACGTCCGGCCAAAGGCACTCTCTGTGCAGAAAGACCCGCCGTGGATGTACACCACGAGGGGAAGCTTCCTGCCCTTGCCGGCGGCTCGGCATGGAAGGAATAGGCGTGCCGACACGCCGGTGCCGGCGTCGATGACCACGTCCCTCGTTGCCACCCCCGCGGTTGGATGTCGGGTTCTCAGACGCTGCCACGAAAGGGCTGTGCAGCAACCGCTCGACATGACCGTCTTTGTATCGTAGGAGGAATGGGTAGAGGTCAACGTCCACGTCGTCGACGTTGCCGACAACATTCACGCACTTCTTGTTTGCATGCATGGCGACGTATAGATCCTTCTACTTCTATATTTCAGTTGCAGTGCAGGCTTTCGGTTGTGGCCAGCTAATGGTTCTTGTCAGGGGTTTTTATAGCTTCGAGGCCTGGAGCCCTGTTTCATTTCAGTCCGTCAGTAACCAACATATCACAAAGTTGGATCCATTTTGAAAATGCTCATACACTTACTGAATGTCTCTAATTAAGCCTCTTGGAGTAGCTACAATATCTAATATAAGTACACGTACTGAATGTATTTTTCAAACTGATTTTTTTTTTTTTTTGAAAAGCTATCCTTCTGTAAGACGTCTAGCGATCGGCATGCCAGTAAAGAAAAAAGGAATGATTGGTAGGAAATTATTGAGAAACTACATTTGCGACAAACAAATAGATATAGTGCCTACTGATTTCTTGAGCCAAACCCATGGATTTATCTAAGGGATTGGGATTTGGGGAGTCGGTTGCGTGACAAATAAATATAGTGCATCCTGTAAAAACCAGTACATCCTGTAAAAACTAAATTACACATGATTGTCCTACTGCTACAGGGGCACATGCAAACACATACATATGTGCAATATTTGGGGAAAATATATGTAACACCCCAGAAGAAAAACAATGACAAACACTTTCTGGAGTATTACCACGCTACACCTCAAAATTACACCTCAAAACGTTAGAGAGCACAGAGCATCTCGCCAATCATAAAGATTATACAATAAAAAGAAGACTTTACTGATCACAAAATGATAAACAATCTTAGACATTAAACCATGCATAAGCTACATGACAAAAGGATAGAAGCAAATATCCAACTATGACTATCATAATTGATATGGATATCGAACAAATAGGTAAAATGGGGACACCTGAACCAACTTCTTTCCCAAGCCATAATTGATATGGATATAGAATAACTAGGTTATAGGTATAGAAAATAAATATTTAGAATTCCTAAACAAACATAGGTGTTCACATGATTAATACCAAAGGTGGCCGACCTCAGTACATGTTTTTTTTTCAAACAATCTTGGATGGAGAGATATCATACGCCATAGTTGTGGTGCTTGACATGATTAAAACTTTGCAGCTAAAAGCTTTTTTTTTTTTTTCATTCAAGTGCGTTTAGTAGCCACAATATTCAATATAAGAGATTACGAAATGTTGATATCAAAAGATAGCATATATTATATATAGTCATAGACGAGTATGTGGTGTAGTGATAGAGAGGTGCTAGCGTAGAACAGCCGGTGGCGGAGCCAGGAATTATTCATAAGGGGGGCCGAAAGCAAATCCAGCTTTAAAAAAAATGAGCACATCGAAGTTACCTTAGATTTTTCATGTTGACTATTAATTTATCGACTTGACACGCAGTACTTACATTTTTATATACCCTCTTAGAGCAAAGACACTATTTTTTAGTGGTAGACAATAACCCCCGTAACAATAAGGCATCTCGAGATGATTTTGTAAACTTTGATGTCTATGTTTCAGTCCTTCTAATGTGCTTCGTAATATTATTTAATTGTGTTTTGTATGATTTAATTATCTAGAAGGACTTATACTAGTAAAAATTACTACAGATACATCAAAGTTAATTATCTAGAAGAACTTATTTTTGTTTATATTAAGATGGAATAAAAATTATGGACTTTATACTAAAAAAAATTGCTTGGAAACCTTAAGGGGGGCCATGGCCCTCGCGGCGCCCCCTTGGCTACGCCAAATGAGAACATCATGTCGCGGATTTGATTATTTGAAGTTGCTAATTTTATGGTTTTGGGGGTTTACTAGAGATAATTAGAGGAGGCTGTTAATGAGATTAACAGAGGCACGGGCGTTGGAGGTGGAAGTGGTGCCTGCCACCATTAATCAAAAACGACGCTTCCAAAAACGATTTTGGTAGTAGTACGTGTTCTTGGTTTTTTTTTTTATTAGGGGTTTGGTAACTAAATTTCTCTAATCTCTTTTCTTTTGTTTAGATCTAGTTTATATTTTCTAGTTTCATTTTCGAATTAATGACAGGACCTCTGTGTTTCAATTAGGCCGAATGAAATTTTATGTTCATGAAAGGCTAGCACAATGTGATGCCAACCACCACGAAAGGCTTGCCCACCCATACGACGCGATAGAGTACACACACACATACGATAGGTGATCATTATTGCTGATCACAAACATGTCGTGAAGAGCATCTCCAAGTTCCTGTCTTGATCCCACGCTACAAGCACGGCAATTGTCGGGTATCCCAAGCCGAATCTCAGTCGTTGAAGAAGAGGGTTCATCCCTGTGCCATCGTTGTTGAGCCACACTCCTGATGCAGTAGCTCCAACTTCTTTGTGTTGTTGTTCTAGTATTACAATGACCTATCTAGATCAAGTGGCTGATTTAAGAATATATGACACTATTTATTTAGTTGGATTCAGATGTAGATCAGTCGTTTCCCCCTCTGACTTCTAGAGTGTCACACTTTGCAACCAAAATGTAAATTAAACTAAAGCATAAGTAGAAGTTTTGAGAATTCCCGACCATGAAATATGTCGTTTACTGACAATGAAACCAACCTGACCGGGTTCGACAGGCTTCAAGCGAGCCAAGAACGACAGTTATCAGATTTCTTTGGCGAGGAACGGCTAAGCCTATGAGCAAACCGGCAAAGGATAGCTATCCCACTTACACGACGTAGTGATCTGTTGCACATATGCTGAAGAAATGTCTCTTTTCTTATCTCCTCAACAAATGTTTTTGATAAAATATTAACTAGCCAAAATTGGTATCTCGACATCCAACCACATATGCAGATAGCCAGATGCCCATTGAAAGTTTTGGATTTTGACAGTTTTCATGGACGCCTGATGGACTGAGATGACACGATTTCCACCTAGCAAACTGCACAGAACAAGACAGAAACTAGTGCAGGACCGACGTCCAACTAACATCTGCATGCATGGACGAACAACGTGCAGGTCAAATAATTGGTCTCGCTGAGTCGACCAAGAAGGTTACCAACAAAAAAAAAGGATAACGACGTACGACGTACGGTATTATGGGTGCCGTTCCCAGTCCATCCCTCCTTGCCATGTTCCTTGTGACAAGTGACACATATACTGGTGTTCGCACCTTCTCCCGAGATTTTCCCAGGATTTACGGCGTTATGCATTAAGTGGTAGCGGCGTTCCGTCGACGATGAGGCACCTGTGGTGACTTCGAGAATCTCCATGATCTGTCGGGTGCTCAGTCCTTCGAGAGGTTCTCATAGAGGTAGGGTTTGCGTGACGGTGTTCATATGGATGATGTGTGCGTGTATGTTGTGAGCGTCTATGTTGTATACTATGTAATTCAAAAAAAAAAAATATAGAAGTATGTCCTCACACTCATGTCAAGCCTGAAGCCCAAACAAGGAAGGTGATGATGAAGAAAATTGACATTCAGGTGGAAACTGAGCACCGGACACGGCGTCCTTTGTCGAGCTATAGACAACATTCACCATTCCCCTGCAAGATGACACCAGAGAAGCCATGAAGGCTTACTTGTTTAGAGGCAGGAAGCAGTGGGCTGCACAGCCTGTTAGCGCCGCCTAATGATGTGCCTACTCCCTTATGATCACAAAATGTTTTCGCAATGTAATCACACGCTTTGTATCCAGTAGTTAGGTGTGTGCCGACTGGCTGCGATGTCCACTCGACACCGCACGCGTGTCGTTTGTATGTGTTTATGAACTTTTCCTCTTAATGAAACACGGGTGAATGGC
Organism: Hyparrhenia diplandra; assembly: GCA_015847255.1. Lineage (NCBI taxonomy): Eukaryota > Viridiplantae > Streptophyta > Magnoliopsida > Poales > Poaceae > Hyparrhenia > Hyparrhenia diplandra. The sequence goes on from JADLZK010010908.1 coordinate 164,546, forward strand.
CCGATCGAGAAAAAAAAAAAAAGCCCACGCAACCATCTTCTTAGGTAGGTAGCAGCTGCATTACCGTTTTGGCTTTGCGCCATTGTGAAAGGCCAGCAAAAATCGAAAACCGATGGCCTTGTTTAGTTCCCTCCGGAAGTTAGAAATTGTGCAACTTCGATACTGTAGCACATTTCGTTTGTTTGTGGTAATATTATCCAATCATGGATTTACTAGGCTCAAAAGATTTGTCTCGATTTACAACAAAACTATGTAATTATTTATTTTTTTACCTACATTTACTGCTCCATTTATGTGTCCAAAAATTGATGTGATATAGAGAAAGTGTAAAAATCTGAAACTTGGTGGGGAACTAATTAGTGAGATCTGCCGGTGTGATTAAATCTATTTATATTGGTGATCTCTTAAGCCAACCGCCAGTTTGACATACATTTACACTGGCAGTTCACCTAAGCAAAACTGTCGGTGTAAATGCATTTCCAGAAGTGGTTGGTTTAAAAAAGACGACAGTGCAAATTCTTCTCCGCACGCGGTTTCTGTAAAAAAGCCTCCAGAGATGATTTGGTAACATAAACCACTAGTGAAGGGTTTTTAAGAAATTAAAAGTTCCCATCATATATTTCCCTCTTTCAATCCACGTGGGCACTAGAATTCTCCTCAACAACTTTCTTGCTGCATGTGTCCTTTCTTCTCGCCTTCGATCTCTTCAACATCCAAAGAGCCAATGAGGTCAGCAATGTTGAAGTCATGTGTCCTTTCTACGTACGAAAAACAGTCCAAGTTGGTAACAGCTTATTAGCAATAATGCATATATACCACCATGCACGAACTTATCCGGCAGCACATATTCAAAATTCTCAAGCTCTTTTGCTAGCGTTTGTACCTCATGAGCTTGTTTCTACTACAGAACGAACATCAAGCATTCTGTACTTATAAATCTTTTCCATAACACACAACTCACTGTCAGCATCAAAAACTCCGTATTGGCCGTGTGCATCCCATATTTCCTTTCCAGTAGAGACAGCCACATATGTGCCTCAACTATGGTGTCCCCAAACACGTTGATTATTGCTCCCTAAGTGTTAGTATCATGGAACGTACGCTCCAGCTTTTAGGAGTATGGTATTGACACAAAAATGCACCCTAACATCCTGATGCTGAGCAATATGTCTCTGATTTATTCCCTTCCAGACAGCCAATGGGTATCTAGACATACATACAACAATGCAAACAACCAGACGTCCATTCAGAGTCTTGGACGACTCTAAACCAAGCATAAAGCACGTGGCACGGTGGCCCGCACGGAGCCCTTTTTGGCCCGGCCCAAGCCCAGCCGGTCCGAAAGCTACCGTGCCTGGGCTGGCCCGGTGCCGGTGTGGGCCGTGCACAGGCCGACCCTAAGGGCAGCGGGCCAGCCGGGCACGGCCCGGTTTCTAAGCAAGGCCGGTGGTGGCCCGTTAAACATCAAGGCCTGCTAATGTGAGAGCATGTGCCCCATGAGCCATGGCCCATTAGGCCTCCCTAACAGCCCTCATCCTCTTCCCTCGCCCTGTGATGGATTGGATGCCCGCTGCCAAGCTTCGCTCACACGCGCCACCCACCCGTCCGTCGCCATCGGGAACCGGTTCCAGAACTTGTCGCTCCAAGTCCGCCTCCTCCTCCGCCGCGCCAACACTCGATGGCGGTGAGCAGCTGAGCGGCAAGGGGTAGTTCTTTGGGCCCCCATGGACTCCACGCTCACCTACCCCCATACCTCCCTGTCGTCGCCGCTCCCGCGCGCCCCGTGCGCCGCAATCCGATCACATGCTCACGTGCCCGTGAGAGAGGCAGCGGGCGACGGCCTCTCCTCCGACCTCACTCCCTCTCTCGGTTCGAGCAAAGTGCCGCCGGCGGTGTCGCCCTAGAAGAGCGCGAGGTCAGGCAACAGCTGCTGCTTCTTCCTTCGCCCTCCGCGCCGCCAAGATTCTTGTCGGCGAACAGCGGCAGCAGCGGCCTTGACGAACAGCGACGGCGGCCTCGACAAGCAGCGGTGGCGCGGGCGCCTCCTCCCTTCGCGTACAAAGCCGGGCCGGCCTGGTAAGCTATTGGGGCCGTGTTTTTCGGGCCGGCTCGGCACGGAAGTCGGCTCACGTGCGTGCTCGGGCCGTCGGCCATGCCCGTGGACCGTGAAGGTATGGCTCGGTGGCACGCTGGGCCAAACAGGCCCGTGCCCTATCAGGCCATGCCGTGCACGGGCCCGTGCCGGGCCGGGCTGGCCCGTTGCTCATCTATAGACGACTCTTGGACATGCATGAAAGCTCACATGACGACGCCTACTAGCTGACGGCCTGAGATAACATGACAATGATTTGCACCTAGCAAACCATACAGAAGAAGACATAAACTAGTGCAGGACCGACGTCCAACTAACATGTGCATGCACGAAAATAGTAACGTGCAGCATGTCATACAATTGGTCTCACTGAGTCCAAGACAAATATGGCATAATGACGACGGCATATTATGGGTGCCTTTCCCATTACGTCCTCCCAACCGTCTCTTTTAGAGGGAATTGATTAAGCCGTCTCTATTATATAAAATTAATGTTTCTGTTCCTAAAAATAATTTTGTTTAGTAGTGAAACCTACAACATATAAATTAACCTTTTTAAAGGATATGGCTACTTGAGTTGCAAATTGGACTGGTTTTTATTCTTCTTTTCAACTACTCCCAAAAATATGGCACTATGAGCTATGCTCATTCTTTTTTTCTTAATAGGAGCTACACTCATTCTTGTTATATCTATAATTTCTACTTTATATTGTTTTTTTAATACAATACGTGTCAATGGTATGTTTTCGAAAAAATATATTGTTTTTAATATAATCGCACGCCTTGCAACCACTCCCAATAATATTAATTTCAGGCCCAACCGAAATAGGATGTGCAATAATTAGGCTGGCGGATGTTGTTTCAATCCACAATATCCGATCCAGAATCGTCTTCGTCTTCATAATGTACGTAGTCATAGAAGCAATATATATAGCACCTTTACTTGCTCTATCATATAGTACAGGAAGTACACTACTATATATACCCTTGCCGCCTTCACGTACGACAAGCAAATAAAGCTGAGTACGGGTGCCGCCGCCGACGACGATGGCAACAAGCACTGTGCCCGCCGCCGTCGTCCGTGAGATCCGGCGTGCGCAGCGTGCCGACGGCCCCGCCGCCGTCCTTGGCATCGGCACTGCGACGCCACCATTCTGCGTGCTTCAGGACGACTTCCCCTGACTACTATTTCCGCGTCACAAACAAGGAGCACCTCGCGCACCTCAAAGACACGTTCAGGAAGCTATGTATGTAGCGTCGTTCTCTTTATAAGATATATAAAAGACGCATGTGTACATTAAAATTTAAATTTTAAAAAATCTGTCCAATAGTTTAGCTAACATTTTGTTTAATTATAACGAAAAATTAATACTGTTAGATTTATAGTTGAATGTATGGTAAAGTACATATTTCATATGAAAAAAAGTCTACTTAACTCCCAACCTATCATGGGTGGTCTACTTCACCCTCTCAACAATGAATGCGGTCTAATTTACCCCCTAAACTCTGTAAATCCATCTATTTTAACCACCTCCCCACCCCCCCCCCCCTAATGAGGGCCGGTTTTTCAACGGTGGTTTTACTACATTATTGGTGGGTTTGCTATGGTATGGATGGTTTTGTCTTTTATTTTTCTTATTTATTTCCCGTGGAATCTTTGAACAATCATAGTAAACTAGAATCGTGCTTGTGCGTTGCTATGGGATTTTTAAACAATACACAAGATTTTTAAAGGAACAAGGCACATATATTCTAATATTGGATTATATGCCTTTCTCAAGGGACGCATTAACTTGATACTCATGTCATCATGTGTTTACACTAACAACACAATCATGCCTTTCTGTACAAGGTATAACAATAACAAGTGGTTGTTTGGGTGCCTAACCGTCAAAAAAAAAATCGTATTTATGCAAAATGGATGTCCCGTCTGTGCCGGCCTCCTGGAGTCTCTGAAAATTATAGTGTTTCTTTGCTTCCAAATGCACCGTAGAGTCTATATGGAGATCGTATGAGCCATCACTGTGCCATTGCTAGTCATACTGTAGAACCAGTCCTCTATATCGTGCTCGCTCATCCATTGGTACGCCGGGGTTCAGATTCTGACATCAACTCCAAGTGGAAACGAGACGCACCGGATTTGTCGCGAGAATGGGCACTCAATGAAACAAAGAATTCTTAAGAACTACTCAAAATGAACTTATATGATGTAGAATAAACCTAACAATTCTGCTCTCATGCATGGTCTTTTTCTATGTTTTTATACATAGGTCGGATAACCGGGCTGGAGAGACGTTTCTTTCACCACACGGAGCAAATGCTCAACGCCCACCCGGGCTTCCTCCAAGGCACCGGCGACCTTGACTCGCGGCTGGACATAGTCGCCAAGGCTGCTCCGGAGCTTGCCGCGTCGGCCGCCGCCACGGCCATCGCGAGATGGGGCCGGCCGGCCACCGACATCACCCACCTGGTGGTGAGCACCAGCTCGGAGGCACGTGCCCCAGGCACAGACCTCGGGCTGGTCTCGCGCCTTGGCCCCTCAGCGCCCGGCGTCCACCGCACCGTGCTCCAGCTCGGCGGCTGCTCGGCGGGGTGCGCCGCGCTGCGTCTGGCCAAAGACCTCGCCGAGAACAACCGCGGCGCTCGCGTCCTCGTGGCCTGCGTCGAGCTCACCCTTACCGCCTTCCGCGGGCCCGACACGGGGACACCTTCGACACCCTCGTCCCACAGGCGGTGTTCAGCGACGGCGCGGGCGCGGTCGTCGTCGGCGCCGACGCCAACGCCGACGGAGACGGCAGCGAGCCCCGCTCTTCGAGATGGTGGCCGCCTCGCAGACCCTGGTGCCGGATCGATGCACCTGCTCAACGTTCGACTCGGAGCGGGCGGGGTCGGCGGGGATGTCTCCGCCAGGCTGCAGTCGTTCGCAGCGCAGGACCTGGAGCGGTGTTTGGTCGACGCTTTCGCGCCGCTCGGGATCGGCATCGGCATCGGCGGCGGCGAGGGCAGGTGGAACCACCTCTTCTGGGCGGTCCACCCAGGCAGTCGTGGGATCCTGGACCACATCGACTCGGCTCTCCGGCTGGAGCCCGGCAAGCTGGCGGCGAGCCGGACGGTTCTGAGGGACTACGGGAACATGATGTCGGCGACAGTTATATTTGTGCTGGACGAGCTGCGCCGGCGAATGGACGAGGAAGGAGAAGAGGCTGCGGCTGAGTGGGGGGTCATGGTCGGCTTTGGACCAGGATTCACTATAGAGACTATGGTTCTCCACGCTACGATCTAGCAACAACCAAAAGAATAAATAAACTAGCACTCGCTGATTAATCAAATTATTACCGGCATTTCCTATATACTATTGTACATTAATAATTAATTGATGTATCTTAAATATCTTCTTGGTGTAATAAAAAATTGTATTTCCGTTATTGTGTTGCATTTCGATTTTGTCGCACCTGCTATTTTTTTCGAGAAAAGGGTTAGATTTCATTGATAGTAATATTATTACATCCATCTCCTTAAACAAGGCACTCCTAACATAAGACAAATTCCATAGAAATCCACTCCAAGGGAACCCATCAATGCTTGAGCCTTCTACATCTTCCTCAAAGAAGAACTCTGGATGTCGGAACAAGATCATCAAAGCTAATCAGTAGTACACCAGAAACATGTCGTTTATCCACTAAACACCTCGAGCAATCCTTATATTCACCGGGCTTAGTCGTCGATCATCTCACCAGCAAATCCTAGTCGACAAGCAGCAATCCTTCAAGGGGACTGGCCACCACTACTACAGATTTGAACTTGGATGGTGTTTATTTTTATTTTCCGTGGCGGGCATTTAGAAAACCGCCACGGAAAATACTTGGCGTGGCAGCCCCGGCCAGGAAAAAAACGCCACGGTTAATCGATTAACCGTGGCGGGCTTTATAAAATAACCGCCACGGTTAATCGCCATTAACCGTGGCGGTTTTCTTACAATGCCCGCCACGGAAAAGGCTGAGCTATAAATACAGCCCAAACCTCCTTCTTCCCCACGGGAACTTCGCCATTTTCTAGGGTTTTGAGCTTCAAAACTCTAGAAATCACCATTTCTGGGGGGAAGGTTTTGCCCTTGGTTTGATTGAAGTTTGGCACCGCTAGGGGGTATTTCCTCTCTCTCTCCCCTCTTTTCTCTCCCTCTCTCCCTCTCTCTCTCCCTCTCTCCCTATGCATGGTCCTCCCTCTCTTTGAGATGTAATTGAATATGGTTTGTGCTCTTTCTCTTCCCCTCTCTCCCCCCCCTCCCCTTTATCTCTCTTCCCCCTCTCTCCCCTCTCTCTCCCCCCTCTCTCTCTCTCCCTTTCTTTTGAGATCTAGTTTTGATCTCCCCCCTCTCTCTCCCTCATAAAGCTACCTCCTCTCTCCTCTCCTTCTCTCTCTCCCCCCCCTCTCTCTCCCTCCCCTCTCTCTCCCCCCCCCCTCCCTCTCATTTTGAAGTGTACGTACGTGCTCTCTTTCCCTCTCTCTCGATCTCACTCGTATTCCTCTTTTGCACTTTATTAGTTAACTCTCTCTAATCATCGATACTTCGATCTCTAATCATCGATCACTCTCTTTTGTTTGGTTTAATTAATTTGAGCAGGCCGTCATGGCGCCGAATAGGGATTGGATGTACGGACCGAGGATCAGTTTGGCTTTCGTTGATGATGTGCGAAAGAAGTTTATGCCCGTCGCCACGAAGCATCAAATCAGTCAGGGTTCGGAAGAAATGGTGTGCCCGTGCTATCAGTGCAAGAATATGTTCTTACACAAGGATGATGTCGTCGTGGAGCACTTGCTGCGGTATGGTTTCATCAGGGAGCCGAGGTACACCGTGTGGAAGTATCATGGTGAAAAAGAACCGAGTGTCGCGGCCGGTTCATCTGGAGGACCCCCGTCGACTGCAACGACGGAAACACCGGTGGTGGACGAAGGACGAGAACAATGCGGGTGGAGATGATGGTGAACAGTCAGTAGTTGATGACATGTCGGCCGAGGATGCTGCTCTTCTCGAGGAAATTGCTAACCTCAAAGATGAAGATGACGTGTTGTTTGGCAATCCAAGATGGCTCGAGAATTTTAGACAGATGAAGCAGGCGGCAATTGACCCTCTCTACAAAGATGACGGCAAATGTCCGAAGCAGTGCACGGTGCTACGTTTTAACCTAACGATGTTGATGATGAAGGCTCGCCACGGGTGGTCGAACCACGAGCTTCAATGACTGTTACGGTATCTCGGTGACAATGTTTTACCCGAGGGGAATAAGGTGCCCGCCAATACCTATCGGGCGAATAAGCCGATTCGATCCCCGTGGCCATGAAGCTTAGGAAGTTTCATGCGTGTCCTAACCATTGTATTCTATACCGGGGTAACTATGCGGACTTGCGGAACTGTCGCGGCGCGGCGTGAGTCGTTACAAGAGGAATGCCGGGCTGTCGTGCCACCGATGAGGAGGGACCATCGAGAGGGCCCAAGAAGCGTAAGACGGCCAAGAAGCGGATGCCACCTCGAGGACGAGGAAGAAGATGGTTACACACGTAGAGGAAGATCCCTGCCCTATCGGGTGTGGTACCTACCCGTCCCCTGGATCGCTGCGTGCAATTTTGGGAACCCGAGAGGATGCCAAGCCGATGTCTGGCATGCATCGGCCGAACGCACGAGAGGGCGATGGCAAGCTACGACACCCCTCGGATGCCAAAACGTGGAAACGCATCAATGAAATGTTTCCGGATTTTAGGGACGAGCCTAGGAACGTAAGATTCGCAATGAGTACTGACGGGATGAATCCGTTCGGAGACCTCAGTAGTACGCACAGCACCTGGCCGGTCACCCTCACCATATTCAACCTGCCTCCCTACGAGTGTCTGAAGCACAAATATCTTCTATCGGCCATGCTCATTTCCGGACCAAAGCGCCCGGACAATGATATAGATGTGCTAATTGAGCCGATAATGGAGGAAATGGCGAAACTGTGGAAAGGGGTTGACATTATGGATCGCCCCAGAAGAAGAAGTTCACTCTAAAGGCAATGATAATGGTCACCATCGGTGATTACCCCGCTCTCTTTTCATTGTCGGGCAGATTAAAGGGAAGACAATTTTGCACAGTTTGCATTGAGAATACGGTCCATTTACCTTAGTGGATCCCAAAAGGCGGTGTATATGAAGCATCGTAAATTCCTCCGCAAAGAAGAACACAGTACCGGAAAACTTCGATGGATGAGTACTTTGACGGCGAGCCTGAGACATCAACGGAGGAGCCGGAAAGGGTAAAGTACGGGCCAAAGGTGTTTGAAATGGTGAAGAACATAAACCACGAGTTCGGAAAGAAGAAGAAAGCCGGTGGGCCAAAGGAAAAGAAGAAGCGGAAGCGGAACAAAACAGCAAATGCAAGAAGAAGAAGAAGCAGCAGAAGTAGAAGCGTAAGGTACGAGAACCCACTCGCAAGACCGCCCAAAGTCCCATTCAAGAAGCGGTCAATTTTTTCAAGTACCTACCATCTTTGGAAGATGCTCCATACACCCCATGCTGTCGATAACATGCATCTACGTAAGAATCTCTTCGAGAGCTTGGTCGGGATGTTCCTAGATATCAAGAATAAGACGAAGGGCGGTGTCAAGTCACGTCGGGGATCTTGCCGACATGGGCATCAGGCCCGAACTTCACGCCAAACCCTTGGGGAATAGCGGAAAAGTCGACCTTCCGGCCCGCGAGCTACAATCGACACGGGATGAAAAGAGGGATTTTTGCAAATGGCTCAGGGGATGTGAAAGTGCCGACCGGTTTTCGCTCCAACCTCAAGAGCATTGTATCGATGAAAGACCGACATCGTCAAACTTGAAGGCCCATGACGCCATGTCATGCCGACAAGTGTTCCTTCCAATTGTGATTAGGTGCATCGCCCGAGTTCTTGAAGATGGCCGTTACTGCACGCCTGTGCTACTTTTTAATCGCATCACGAGAAGGTCATCGCTGAAAATTACCTCCCCAAGACCGAAAGAGTTCATCACGGAGACTATATGCCGCCTTGAGATGTGCTTACCACCGTCAGTCTTTCTTCGATATTATGCCACACCTCATGATACACATGGTCGATCGATAGAAGAACTGGGGGCCTCTACCCGCACGAGATGTGGATGAACGAGCGGTTCATGTCCTCTTAACAGATCCGTCCTTAACCGTGCATACCCGAGAGGGCTCTATGATCGAGGCATACACAACACGAGTCACGTTAATCGCTGCACTAGATACATCCGGGATGGAAATGCAATCGGCCTACCCCGAACACCCGCACGAAGGCGTAACCGAGGGGGATGGGCTGCGGGGAGGAAAGTATGAACCGATATAGACCACGAAACAATCGAAGAAGCCCATGATAGCGCCTCGAACCAGTTAGTATCAATGGAAACGTGGGAGAAGCATCCGGAGGAAATTCACACAGCAAGCGTGGCCGGCGCCACGAGGGGTGGGTACTGAGACAACACAAGTTGAATTTCACAACGTGGATCGAGAGAACGAGGAGATACCCCTAAACGCGGATCTTGAAGAATCGATGCTTGCATACGGCCCATCTAGCCAAATCATCACATGGCAAGGTTACGACATCAATGGATACACGTTCCACACGAAAGAAAAGGACAACAAGAGCGCATCACGTAACAGCGACGTTCGGTATGAGGGCATGGACATGGCCACCAAGGAACTAAAGACATACTATGGGCAAATCCAAGAGATTTGGGAACTTGATTATGGCGTAGAGCTACAGATACCCATTTTCCCGGTGCGGTGGGTCAAGCCAACGTTGGTTGACGTGGACGGTTGGGTTAACCACCAATCAGCTCGAAAAGTACTGGAGATGATGAGTGGGTACTCGCGAAGTCGCGTGGCCCGGGTAGCCTACTACCCGGTGCCCAAATCGCAGGCAAAAAGCAACTACATGTGGTCGTGGGAGGGAAGCAAAGGATCGTGGGAGCCGATGGAGTGCGTGAGTCCTCGAAGAGTACAACAACTACGCAGAGTTTACGCTCTTTACCGATCATCCAACCAAGATCAAGGAAGTCGAGACACCCGTGTGGGGAATGTCCTCAGGACCAAGACAAAGCCCCTGGTGCCGCACGGACGGTCGAAGAAGACAAAGTGGCGACCCGGCAAAAAAAAAAGTCGACATTTATGTAATGGAACCAAATATGTAATGGAACCAAATATGTATGTCACGACATTTATGTAATGGAACCAAATACGTAATGGAACCAAATATGTATATCACGACATTTATCTAATGGAACCAAAATGTATTGGAGATCGCCGCACTTTTCTAAACCGACTCCCCGACTCGATCTACATCTTAAAACGATTTCGAAACTTGTCAATTAAAGACTGTATTTTTAAATCGTGCAAACACTATTCAAAATTCTAGTTTCATATTTTTCATGGGTACACATACTCATAGGAAGGCCACACAAAAAAGTCAGAATTTTTTAATCAACATTTGAATTGATATAAATTTTTTAAATTAATGTTTTGAATCTATTTTGCGTGGCGGTTATTTTACAATGCGTCACGGTTAATCGATTTTCCGTGGCGGGCATTGTAAAATAACCGCCACGCAAAAATCAAACCCTATATATACGTGGGCGGTGCCCGAAGCGGCTAAGTCCCGCCGCGCACTACGTTTCTTCCCCGAAGGGCCGCCGAATTTTGAAGCGCCGCCTCCCACCGCCTCCGCGTCCCCGTCCACCGCCGGGCGCCCTACGTCTCCCCTCCGCCCTCCCCGACGCCTTTCCGTCGACCTCCTCCTCCCGGCCGCCTCCCGTCGCGCTCCTCCTCCTCCGGGGCCGGGGAAAAACCCTAGCCACCGGGTTTTCCGCCCGCCGCCGAGCTCCCGGCCGCCTCCCGTCGCGCTCCTCCTCCCCGTTGACGTCCTCCTCTCGGCACCTCGGCCGACCTCCTTGTCCTCGCCGGGGCTAGGAAACCCTAGCCACCGGTGCTCGCGCCGCCGCCGTCGTGCTCCCCCGCCGCCTCCCCGTCGAGCACTTCCTCCTCGCCGCCTCCCCGAGCTCCTCGAGATCCGCCCCTGCCTGCGGAGGATTTTGCATCCCTGTGATGCTACCGTGATTTTTTTTTGTCTTTGGGATGCTACTTTGTGATGCTACTTGTCATACATTTTTTTTTTTTACGCCTATGATGCTCTTTGTGATGCCAAATCATGCAAAAGCGAGCATATGCCACGCCTCGTGATGTTGAATCCGGCCAAATTGAGATGAACTTGGTACTTGTCTTGGTACTATCTTGTTGTTTAAATCAAATTTAGCAGCATTTGACATGAATTTGGGAGCCTTTTGTCGAAATCCTATGTCGTATACCTGCTGGTCATATACATGCTGTTGTTTGTTATGATTTGGGAGCCTTTTGTCGAATTTGACATAAATATAGTGCCTTTCTACCCCTCCTATCCACTTGTCTCCCATGTCATAGCTAGCCGCTGGTCCTAGCTAACTTGTTTGTTATGATTTGGGAGCCTTTTGTCGAATTTGGGAGCATTTGACAATAATTTAGGAGATCTCTGTCTACTATTTTGATTTGGGTCCTAGCTAGCTGCTGGTGGCTCTCTGCCCCTCCTATACATTTGTCGAAATTATGCTTTTCTTTACTATTTTGATTTGTGGTGGCTCTCTGTCTACCTCTTTTCTACCTCTACTCTCTATACTTATATGATGACAGAGGCGCTTCAAAATTTCTAAGAGCCCTTCGGGGAAGAAACAGAGCGGCGGTGGGGACTTAGCCGCTTTCAAAGGCGTGCCTAACGTATGTATAGACGCAACCCAGTTTAGACGCGATGTGGTAAGGATAATTAGGTACTTCCGAGCCAAATTTGTATTTGTACACATTTTTTTGTTTTTATTTTTGTATTTTTTGTATGTACTATGTAAAAAGGAAAATATGTACCTATTTTATCTATTTTTATAAATTTTTTTTTTTTTTTTTTTGTAACTACACTATGTAAAATGGAAAACTATATATGTAATCATGAGAAGAATACAATAAATATAATTTAAGATGACTCGGGGATGGCTCTACTACATACTAGACATTTTGTGTATTTTTAGTTTATTTTTGTTTTTTTTGGTAAATACTCTATATATGTAAATCTATGTTCCGAGATGACTCTATGACACTATACATACTACTACTCTACCTTTTCAATATAATAAATTGCTCAGTATGTTCAGTAGAATCCAATGGCATCCGAACCAACCGATAAAGATCGTGCAATGGGTGCCCGTGGCGAGGAGGATGTGGCCTCCACGTCCGATTCTTCCTCCGACAAAGTGGATACGTGAGCGAAGAGTTGACACCACCAACGAGGCCGAGAAGAAAACGTCCTAGGGAGGACGAAATTGATCGGGACCGGCAACCGGAGGAGCCCAACACACAGGGTTCTCAGAGTGGACAGCCTGGAACCAAAAAGGTAAGAATACGACAAACACAAAGTCGTGTGCCTCATGTAAGTACACGACTAATTTTAGTTGTTATCGTGACAGTTACCATTGGAGCCTCTTCGTCTAGAGTTTGGTGAAGAGAGAGCTCGGTCGAGGGGGGGGAATCTGGTCCCACCCAAAAAGACTTCAAAGAACCACCACCTCCAAGAAGTCGGGCTTGAAAAGAGGCCAGCATGGGAGGCACCAGAAAGCTGAGGTGGTGCGTAATATATTGAGGATAGGGCCGAATGGAGATCCGGTGGAGCCGGAAAATATCAGGGCCACCTATAGCAACCAGATCTCCGTTGTAGCCAAGGAAAGTGTGCCCATCACTTACCTAGACTGGAGGAATGTTCCGGACGTGCTGAAGAAGAAGGTGTGGAAAGGTGTGAAAGTCCTGTTCCATTATCCAGGGCCAGAGGCAGGCTTTGACAAAAAGAAATGCAAGAAGTATGTGTGGTCCGTTGCAAGCAAAGCGCTTCGCACCCTGCGGAACCATCTGTACACAAACTATGTGCAGAAGGGCAAGTCACCACTTCAAGCCTACAACTTCTTAAAGCAACCGGTCTGGGATGAGTTCGTCAACCTTACGACTAACGAAGAGTATGAGGCCAAGTCGAAAATGGGTAAAGAACTCGCAAAGAAGAACGAACTCAGGCACAACCTCGGCATGGTAGGATATGCCGGTCATAAGGGTGGATGGCGGCGGAAAGAAAGGGAGGACGCTGAGAAAGGGATAGAGAATCCGTTGCTAGCCCTTCCTGAGAGGGCACGTGACTTCTTCTATGCCCGTCAGCCCAAGAAGCAGAAGACGGGCAGCACCTCCAAGTACAATGACCCAAAGGTTGACGAGGTGGAGAAGAAGGTGATGCGTGTCAAAGAGGCCAAGGAGCGCGGGGAGTTCCAACCTAGGAGGGAGCACGACGAGCTGACCGAGGCAATCGGAAGACCCGAGCACCGTGGCCGAGTTCGGGGCCGTGGCTCGAGGTATAGCCGAAAACCGTGGATTCTCGGGCATCCGATCGCGGGCAACTACCACATGAGGCAGAGGTACAAGGATAACCTTAGGATGCAAGGCTATGAGGAAGCCATAAAGGACATAGTCGAGAAGAAAAAAGAAGAGGTATTAACGAAGAAAGGTATTTCCAACATCCAAGGTGTGAGTACCTCTGCTGGAGCGAGCAAGAACCCAATCGACAATCTCGTCGAAAACGCGGTGGGCACTCTCTATATACCCATTGGCAGGAAGGGAAAGAAGAAGGAGGTGGGCACTGCCATGGTGTGTGCACCACGGAGAGATGATATGTTGTACAATAACGAGCCGGTCCCACGCGAATATGTCTTCGTTTATCTGTAATCCATAGAACCAGGCCTTGGTGATGAGGAGCTCGATATCCCAGGTGAACTAGGAGAAACAGTACTCAAGGACCTTCGGGTGGAGAGGGAGTACCTATGGAACAAGGAAGACATTGTCCTAGTTCAGCCGACGACACCACCTCGGACGGCAGCGCCCACAGATCTTCCTTCCCGGTGGTGGCGACGATGACGATGATGACAACAATGACGATGGTGGCCGAGGTGGCAAAAGTCCTCGTCCGAACCCACCTCTGGAAGAACCGGAAGGAGAAGACGGTCGCAAGACACCCTGTTACGGCGACGGCGAGAGGACACCTTCTCCTAAGCAACACACGGTGGCTCGCCGTCCTCCCACGCCGTTCAAGCGCCCAATGGTCGAGGAGGTTTCAGAAAATGTGACAGGTACATAGCAAAAAAATACATGGTTAACTTGTACTATGCATTAATTGGTGCCTAATGTCAACACATGTGACAGGTATAGCAAAAAATTATATGGCTAACTTGTACACATGCATAGGCTTCTCAACACCGCCTCAGAGCAGTCAGAAGGACGCTGAGGTCGAATGCTCCCCCGAAGCGCCGAAGAAGAAGAAGCTATCAAAAGAAGATGAGGAAGTTCTTGCCCTGACCTCCAAATACTTAGATGATTGCGACAGGGCAGAGCTAGCGGAGAGAGAAAAGGACCTCAGATTGGCTAAACAGAACCCGGGGGCCGTGAAGACCGGCAGTACTAGGTACGTATATGCGTGATAATCTCAACCAAACTTAGCCAGACATATTACATATGCTTACGTACCTAGATGATGCTAACATACATCTCCTTCTGTATAGGAATTATATACCCCATCAGCGGGGACAATGGGTCAGCCCGGACTACCCAGAGTGGTTTGAGCTTGGCAAGTTCATGGTGCCCAAGGGCTAGCTAATCGAGGAAGAGGAGTGGGACACTCGCAGGTTCCACCTATTATATCGGCATGCAGTTGATCGGGGGGTGACAGAGTTTCATTTCAGGGTTCCTAAAGAGCTCTTTAACTTGGAGGAGAACATTTCACTGCCACTAGGCTTCGACGAAATGTGGCGGTTGCTACGGCGCCAGGACCTCGACCAATCCATTGTCACCCTCTATGCTGCGTGAGTTTGTTTACCGATCATTACGCGCTCGTACACCACTAATTCTAGCTCTTCGATCCTATAATGGCGTGACCACATGTGCTTGCGGGGATGCAAGCATTGATAGCCCGAACGATGCATGAGCCGTTGTGTTTCTATGTCCAGCGTTTATAGGCGTGGCATTTTTTCTCATTTACGGATGGAGACCCGGAGGAACCAAGAGCTCAAGAAGGGGCAAGGCCGAACAATATAAACACTACAAAAGTTTGTGCGATGCAAAAGTTAGAGAGATGGCGGACTACATCAAGTGCAAGTGCATGAAGAAGATCAAAAGGCGGCCGGTCTTGTGGTTGCGGCCCAACATATCAAGTAAGTCAAAGCAATAATACTTTTTATTTTTTGAACACCCGGAATCTATCTCTAATCAAATAAAATGGTGTAGCCTTTCTCGGTATAAAAACAACAAGACACACACTGGCCTTTGGATTACTTGGCTAATCTTCCCTCGGGATGGATGTGCCCTTAGGCTCGACTTCGTTGTATGATACGCCAAAAGGCCTCTATAAACATTTTGAAGAGGCCTTGCAAACCGTAAGTCACGACACTTGTATACTATTTCATACCATAAACTTCGTAAGTCATGACACCGAGGGATTTCATGCGGGGGCTTACAAGGATTACTTGGCGGACCCGAGTCATACGATCGAGCCGTAACACCCCCCGGTGTTATTTCCACTAAAACCCGACATGTCATCATGATCTTTGCAAAGCATGCATGATTAGCCCACCATGTGTTGCATTGAACTAAAATAAGTTTATTTTATGTTCGGTGTCGTTGCCGGTCGAAAAGACGCGAGAGGAATCGATTCGGAACTTACCACCCTTATCGGAAAACCCTAATTTTGAAACTTTGATTTGTCCCCTTTTTCTTTATTTCAAAATTTATCAAGAATTTGGGTATGGTTATTAAAGCAAAAAGGTAGAGTTTTCAATTTTGAACAAAGTTGGTATTTTGAGTTTTCAAAGTTTAGTTCAAAATTTTAAAGTAATTTTGAATTTCATCAAAACTCTAATTGCCCCCTTTTCTATATTTCAAAATCTAAGCATAATTTGAGAAAAATTTCAAAAGTTAGTTTGTAGATCTTGTTGAGAGGAACAAAAGTCATGTACAAAGTTTTTTTCAAGTTGTTACATGATTTTAAAAGTAATTTTGAATTCAAATATCAAAATTTTTGAACTGCATTTCAAAAAAAAGTCATATTTAGAGGCTGAATTTGAAAATCTTCCAATTGTGAAAATTGTAGATCTTGAAAAATTAAGGCAAGTTGCTTTTTGGAAATTTTTGAGTTTAGTTCAAAATTTGGGAGTAATTTGAAAAATTCAGAGTTAGGGTTTGAGGTGAACAACCGGCCTCTCCTCGCGCCCGCCCCGGCGTTGAGGTTCGCGCCGCCCAATCCACCGTCGTTCCTCCTCGAATCCGGCCACCTGGAGGTGTTCGCGACCTCTCCGGCTACCTCCCCGTCCTCCCTTTGCCTATAAATAGGCCGATGTCGCGCCGCCGTTTCCTTCTTTTTGAAAACCGCCGCCGCCGGATCGCCGCCGTCCGCCGCCGTTGCTCGTCGTCGTCGTCAGCTTTTCGCCAAACCAGTTTGCCAAGAGCGCCGCAACTCACCTACGCTTCTTTTGAGCCTAGACCGACAACCCCCTCATCGCCCGAGCCACTGCCGCCATCTTCCTCTCAGTCCGGGTCGAGCGCCGTGCATTGCCCGCCGCCCGTCGCGGCGACGACTCGCTCCGTGAGCCTTTGCCCGCTTTTCCTCGAGGTTTCCCTCCTCTCGATGATGTAGTCGTGATCGACTCGCTTCTTGTCCCGCCCGAGACCCCAGCTCGCGAGAACACCGTTCTTTGTCGCCGCCGCCGCCGCCATTTGCTCGCCGACGACCCTCCGACCTAGCCCGCCCCGCAGCCAAGCCCCCCGTTCCAAGCTCACGGTGAGTCCCCCCGCCGCCCTTCTCCTCCGTTTTCCCTTTAGCCCAACACCGGCGCCGGAACGCGGGCCGCGCCATACATGGCGAGCAAGGCAGCGTCGCCGGTGAGCGCACACGCGCCGGCATGTGAACAAGTGCCAGGGCGGCACCGTAGCAAAGAAGTGGGCCGCCCAACATCGTTACACCGGGCGTACGCCTTTATTTTCCATGGGCGGTCCATTACTGTTCATAATGGGCCATGAACAGTGATCTTGGGCCACGACGCGATAATCAGGCGAATTCAACCTGCAGCCCTTTTTCATTTATAAAATGATTTATTCAATTCCTTTTTATTTGAATAGTGTCTCGATTTTCCAAATTTTGTATAAATTCGAATACTAACTCAAAAATTCTGAAAATTTTTATGTAGCCTTCCCATGAGTATGTCTATCCATGAAAAATATGAAACTTGAATTTTGAATACTTTTAACATGATTTAAAAATACAAATTTTAATTGAAAAATGCATCTTCCTTGATTTTTAATAATTATTTTATTTATCCAAAAATCATGAAAATTATTTTGGTACTGTTTTATGATATGATCTATCTGTACAAAAAAATTTTGAGCTTGTTTTGAGAAAATTAAAATATTTATTATTTCATGCCCTATTATTTTATGTGTAAAACAACTTGTTTTATGCTTTATAACTTAGGGTTTTGGGTAGATTTTGGATTGTTTTGTGAACCCTAAACCACACCACTGTTAGATGGTCCTTGAGAACTCCTTAGGCAATGGTGATGATATCTCATAGGGTAGTCCAACAAGTTGGTTTTGTTGGGTTGCAACTTTATCGTGAAGGAAAGTTGTACTCATACGTTTATCATTTCATGCACTCTCGCACCTCATGTTTTTTGTGCATGGCATCATGTTAACCATATATTATTCTTTTTTCGTATAGTGAACGAAGGAGATCGTGAAGTTGTTGATCAAGTCTCTCGAAGAGGGCTATTACGTTGACCCGAAGTTTCGAGTTTTGCGATCCGTCGTCGAAGTCGGGATATTTCATCGATCAAGGCAAGCCCCGGTTCATTTAAACAATCCTTGTGTTTTTACAAAGCTTTATATTACCTTTGCTTTATGTTCTGCATTAGGTGATAGGAGTTGAGTGACAACCTAATTGATGCATTATCCATCCTTGTTTATTTCGATATCTACCTTGATAACCCGTTTTAGTAAAATGCTTAGAAATGCTTAGCCTGGCTAAATTAGTTAGACTTTTGAGTCAAAATGTGACAAGTCTCTTATGATAGCCCGAATGGGCAGTTGATGAGAAAGGATGCTATATGAGAAAACCATACTGGGTTATGGTATTTAATTTGAGACCGGTCGGGTAATTTGCATTGAGAATGGAGTCTCGGTGTAGTATTTTCGACTTGTCGATTAAGGACTGAAAGCGTGTAGGCCTGTGTAAACGGAGACTATGGAACGCTAATCGCGCCGCGGTCTTGGACCAATGGCACGCGTCTGTCATGGGTGTCACCCCATCACGGTCGAAACTAGTTAGGACACATACTCCGATAAGCCCAATCTTGGGGGTGTCAAATCGGAAACGTACAACCGCGCACTGGGAGTGGAGAGATGGCGGGAGTACATGTTACCCTCGTGGGTTAAAGTCCCGGATTGGAGGTGTACGGTATTCTCGGGTGGCGTAGGACGCGGTTCCGTTTTGAGTATCCAAGAAAGGGTTGATATATGCAAGCTTAAGTGCTACATATGTCGTGTGGAAAGAACTCCCCAGCTGGGTTAATCGATTTTGAAATCGCCGTGCTTCTCGGATATGGAGACTCGGTTTCCCGACTTATATCGTAGATTAATTATGGAACAGTGAAGAGATGGAATAAGTGATGGAACTTCTACAAGTGTTTGCTATAGTGTAAGATCACCTAGAATAGGTGAAAAACTAAATTGGGATTAAAAGGTTGAAAGTAAGGATTCACTACTAGTAAGCTTTTCTGCAAAAAGAGTCCTTGCTTCTTGCTAAGCCTTACCTTGAATCCTATTAGACCAGCATTCCTGAGCCTTCTCCTATTTTCTTTAGTCGGGTAAGTCTTGTTGAGTACTCCCGTACTCAGGGTTTGTTGACCCATGTTGCAAGACCAGGAAGCCATGCCTGCACCGGACCGTGCTGCATGACAATTCATCGGGAAAGGCGGTGAGGATGAGTGAGAAGTGAGACCCGTGGGCAGGGTCTATTAGTGTCACGTATGTAATAAACTTTTCGCTACTCCTACTTTATATTGTAAAACTTGTTTTAATCAAATGGTTGTAAAATTATTGTAATATATATCTTCCGCTGTTTTACTCGATTATGTATGAAAATTATTGTAATACCGCAATGACCTAAAGAACGGATCGGTTGGAATAGTTAATAGTGCTTTTCAGGTTATGGGTGCACATATGTGACTATTAAAGATTGTTGAACCAATAATTAGTACATGTGGGCCCTGTAATTTCGAAGGTTACATTATAGTTTGGTATCGAGCCTCCGTTACGATGTTCTTGTAGCATTATTTTATAAAACTTCAAAATGATTTGGGTCAAACTAATTTTATTCTTATTTTGGTCCAAATTGCTTATTCTCTTATCTTATTCTATTGAAAAACTTTCTTATCCAAATTCAAAAGGATATAAGTGGAGTAGCATTAAATATTGCCCTATTTACATAATCTTTTAATGTCAAAGTCTTTATTGTTTGTCACGTAGGTTCGATTCATGCATCATGTTTAAATCATTTGTAAATGTTTACCTTCCCCTTTTAAGGTGGTTTGGGTTAACTAGTATCAACCTTATTCTTGCTAACCCTTAGATCCTCCCATTTGAATCTTGGTAATCTGATCGTAACTATTCTACAGGATGGCCCATATCAAAATGACCCCTAGAAAGAAGACGGGACCAAAAGGCGTTCCGCATCACCCGACTTAAAAAAGAAGAAACGACCACGAAGCAAGTACCGGTCAAGGCCAAAGCTCAAGAAGAAAGTAGTAGCAAGCTCAATAAAGATCTTCAAAAAGAAATCAAGCGCCCGACGAGGGGACTTGGATGAAGTCTGCTAGAGATAGGCGCCGTGATGCAATCCAAATTGGAAGACTACAAGTCGAGTTGAATCGAAGTGCTCAAAAACATGGGGAGTGTAGTCGGGCATTGATTGAGACGGTCCACGAGAAGACAAAGACTTCAAAGATCGGTGTGACCATCTAATTCAAGATAATCATCAAGCGGTGGCTTATGCTATTCAACCTGGAAGCCCAAGAAGTCAATCAATATGCAAATTCATCATATGAATGATCTTCTCAACCCAAATCACCAACCCCAAGCGGTACAAGAGGATTTGGGTGAAGTAATCGAAGAGGATGTGGAAGCACGAGGAGAATCCAGATGAAGAGGAGCCTCACGCTAGTGATAATGAGTCGAGAATGACCCTTAAAGTAGGAGTGAGGTTTTTGTAGAATATGTAACATAATTTTGTTTAATAGTAGGCTACTTAGATGAGCTTTGGGTAGACTTGAGAATGGGAAACCTGTTTAAAGAATAAGTTATGTGTTGTTTTTGTTTTTTTTTTGAAGTTCAATAAAACGGTTGGGTGTTATATAGTTTTGTTTTAAAGCGGATGTCGCACGACAACAGTGCCAGCCTCGAACAGGGGTGACCTTCCAAACCCTCCACCAGTCTCAACTAACCTGACCGATGCCATTGCGGCTTTGGTTCAAGCTACTACTGAAAACTCTCGTCTGATACGAGAAGTAGCTCAGCAGAATCAGAACAATCGTCATGGCCACAAGGGCCGACATGGTGAAGAAGACGACACTTCTTATCCGAGTTTATTGGTACAAAACCTCCAATCTTTAGTAGAGCCGATGAGCCATTAGAGGCAGATGATTGGCTCCATACTATGGAGGAAAAGTTTGAGTTGATGATTTGTACGTATCATCAGAAGCCCATCTTTGCTGCACAACAGCTTTGGAATACTGCCGGAGCTTGGTGGAATAATTTTAAAGCTGAGCAGCCCGCCGGACATCAAATTACGGGATGAATTTAAGCATGCCTTTCGTGCTCATTTCATTCCAGCGGGAGTTCTGGCTAAGAAGTTAGAGGAGTTCTTAGCCTTAAAGCAACGAGAAGACTTCGGTGTTGCGGTATGTTGGCAAGTTTAATCATCTGTCACAATATGCCACAGCACTTGTGAACTCAGATGGAAAGAAGAAGGAGTGGTTCATCCGAGGTCTTCATCCAAAGCTTCATGCCATGATGAATATCCGTGATACGGACTCTTACCATGATGTGGTTAACATGGCAATATCTAGTGAGGAAAAGAATCGTGTTCTTATGGAATACGAGCAAAAGGAAGAAAAGAAAAGGAAGAATTTACCCTCTGGATATTCTGGTGGTAAGCCAAAACGTCAGAGAATGATTTACCATCCCGTGAATCATTTTCGTCCTTCTTATCGTCCACCACCACAGTTCCGGCCTAGACAGCTAGCATCATTTGTCCGACCTCGCCGCAGCTCTTCCTTACCCACGTCGGCCCGAATGCCCCTCGTCATTCGAAACCCCACTCCACAAAGCCACACTCCCATTTGCTATAATTGTGGAAAATCTGGTCATTATTCTCGAGAATGTCCCAATCCTCGAAAATATAACCCAGGTTATCCGGTAGCTTCTGGAAGTCAGCCGCCACAGCAGAACAAGAATAATAATCAGAATGCTCAGAAGGGAAAGGGCGAAAAGAAAACTGGAAAGGTGTACTACACCAATATGGGGGAAATACCTGCAGGGGAACCAATCATGATGGGTATGTTCCCTGTCGCTAAACGCCCTGCAGTAATATTATTTGATTCCGGTGCATCGCATACATTTATCAGTAAAACATTTGTGGAGAAACATGAGATAGCTATTGGGGAAATGAAGGATGAGTTCATTATACACTCACCTGGGGGACGTATGAGTACTAAAGAAGTGGTATACCAAATCCCCATAACTTTAGGTGGATATGATTTCCCCACCAATATGATAGTTCTAAAGGATCAAGATATAGACGTGATCCTTGGTATGAACTGGCTGTACCATTATGGTACTATTATAGATACTATCAATAGAACTGTTAAGGTAAAGTTATCTGAGAGAAATTCTGAACTCCTTATTCAACTTCCAATTGTAAAGAGGGCAGTTGAAAAAGTGTGTGTAACCTGTGTCAAAGAGATCAAAGACATCCTAGTAGTAAGTGAGTTTCCGGATGTATTTCCAGATGATTTGCCTGGACTACCACCGGAGAGAGATGTTCAATTCAGTATAGAATTGAAACCGGGAACTGCTCCCATCTCTCGAAGAGCTTACAGAATGGCACCCAAGGAATTAGCCGAAATAAAAACTCAGTTACAAGAGTTAATAGAAAAAGGATTTATTAGACCAAGTTCTTCACCTTGGGGATGTCCAGCTATTTTTGTAAAGAAGAAGGATCAGACTTTGAGGATGTGTATAGATTATCGTCCACTTAATGAAGTGACGATTAAGAACAAGTACCCTCTGCCCCGGATTGATTTACTCTTTGATCAATTAGCCGGAGCAAAAGTCTTTTCCAAGATTGATCTGAGATCGGGGTATCATCAAATCAGGATTAAACCTGAGGATATTCCGAAGACCGCATTTACCACCAGATACGGTCTTTATGAATACTTGGTTATGTCCTTTAGTTTAACAAATGCCCCGGCTCATTTCATGTACTTGATGAATACAGTGTTTATGTCAGAATTGGATAAGTTTGTGGTGGTGTTTATAGATGATATCCTTGTCTATTCGAAGAATGAAGAAGAGCATGCAGAGCATCTCAGAATAGTTTTAAAAAGATTGAGAGACCATCAATTATATGCTAAATTTAGCAAGTGTGCCTTCTGGTTGAAAGAAGTACAATTCTTGGGTCATGTGCTATCATCTGAAGGAGTTGCCGTTGACCCGAGCAAAGTGAAAGATATCCTCAACTGGAAACCACCAACGACTGTTCATGAGGTTCGTAGTTTTCTTGGAATGGCGGGATATTACCGTCGATTCATTCATGACTTTTCAAGGATAGCAAAGCCTATCACGGAGTTGTTAAAGAATCAGACCAAGTTTATATGGTCACCAGAGTGTGAGCAAGCTTTTTAGACATTAAAGAAAGCACTAACCACTGCCCCAGTTTTAGCCCAACCAGACATTGAAAAACCATTTGACGTCTATTGTGACGCATCTGGTATTGGTATTGGTTGTGTGTTAATGCAAGAAGGCAAAGTTATTACCTATGCATCATGCCAACTAAAGCGCCATGAAGAGCATTATCCAACCCATGATTTAGAGCTAGCAGCAGTGGTTCATGCTCTAAAAATCTGGGGTCATTATCTGTTGGGTAACACTTGTCATGTATATACAGACCATAAAAGTCTCGAAATATATCTTTACTCAGTCAGATTTGAATATGCGCCAGAGAAGGTGGCTAGAGTTAATTAAGGACTACGACATAGAAGTGCATTACCATCCTGGAAAGGCAAATGTTGTTGCCGATGCACTCACCGGAATCCTCGGTGTAATTGTCTTATGGCTAACATAAGAAATGGAACTCTATATCAAGAACTAGAGAAACTGAATATTGGAATCATCGAATATGGTATGGTAACCAATGCTCTTGTAGAATCAACCATCAAGTCTCAGATTATTGATGCTCTAAGAAGATAAGCAAAGGCATAGCACATATCAAAGAAAAAGTTAGAAATGAGAAACCCACTAGTTTGAATTGATGAGTCGATGTGCTATGGTTTAAGAATCGACTAGTGGTACCAAAGAATCCTGAGTTACGTCAACAAATCCTGGATAAGGCCCATCTAACCAGATACTCTATTCATCCCGGAAGTACCAAGATGTATCAGGATTTGAAAGCGTAGATTTTGGTGGACAAAATGAAGATTGAGATTGCCCGATATGTAGCCGAAAGTGTGATACTTGTCGCAAGTAAAAGCCGTGCACATGAAAGCCGCTGGGGGGCAATTGCATCCTTTGCCTGTCCCTTCTTGGAAGTGGGAAGAAATCACTATGAATTTTATTGTTGGGTTACCTCGAACAGCAAAAGGACTCAACACCATCTGGGTTATCGTTGATCGACTTACCAAGATAGCTCATTTCCTGCCAGTAAAAGATGGATATAAAGCAAAAGATTATGCTAAGTGTTGACACCTCTTAAGCCATGTTTTTATGTGTCAATTAAATACATAATAAAGGTATAAAAAGAATAGAAGGCATAGAATAGGTGTTATACCGATAAAGTTCCACGAGTTTTGGTGATTTATATCTTTTCGAGGGGACTTAACAGAAAATACCAGAAATTGAGAGAAAACCCCCATATAATAAGAAGATTTACCGAGAGAAGACTTTCGATCCGAAAAGTGAACTAAAACATTCTAGAAGACACCGAAGACACGGGAAAAGACCCGACAGGCGGGGCCACCCCGGCTGGCGCCCGGGGAGCCCCCACGGCGGCCGCCGGTGGGTCCCACCTGTCGGCCTCTCCCTCTTATGTCGGTTCACCACCGACCTTGTGGTTGCATCTACGCCGTTATTGAAGTCGGTTTGATCCAAGGGCGGCATTTATCCGCCAGGACTATATAAGGAGGGTCCTACCTCCGGCCTTAGGCATGAAAAATCATTATTCATCGACTCGCCTCGATCATAGCTAGAGCCATACCTCTCTAATTAGAAGAGCTAGATCAAGTTGAGAGAGATTAGTAGAAAGTTGAGAGATAGATCAAAGAACTTGATTAGAGTTCTAGATCTGTTCTTGAGAGATAATTAGAAGAGTTGAGGAGAAGTAAGGAGAAGTACCGGATCTGTCGGTGACTCTCACGCTTTGTACCTCCGGGATCAAAGGCTTCATTGCACTTGATTTTGAGACTTCTTTGGTGGATCAACCTTATAGTTGAGTAAGTTCACTTATTTATATTTCTTTTGGTTTATGACTCATTAGAGTACTTTGATTCTTGTCGCTCTTGAATTGAAGTTGTTGCCTCTAGTGTAGACGTGGTGTCTATACTAGATAACTCATAATTGCTCCCTACCCGGGATAGTGGTAGATCGTGGTAGTGACAAGTACCATTGAGTTCTTTGTATTCCACATCCCGTAGATAGGATTTGTAGGATCTCGAGTCTTTGGGAGATAGTAAGTTTCGCCCTTACCTTCTCTTGAGTACGATCCCCATTAAAGAATATCTCGTAAGCCTTACAAGAGTATAAGCTAGACGACCATAGAATTCTTCTCACCTTTTATCCGAACTCCCTTTCCTTTCTATTATCTCGGGGATTAGTTTCTTGCCTCGGTATTCCCACACCATTCTCCCCGTGGATTCGATATTTAAACCCCCTGGGGTGAAGTGCTCATCGTTTACTGTTTCGCAGACTATACAAATTTATAAATAATTCTCGTAGGATAACTTTTACCAACACTAAGCTATATGTCCATCGAATTTTCAGTCTACATGGAGCCCCTAAGCATATTGTAACAGATAGAGGTTCTTTGTTTATGTCCAAAGTGCGGAAACAGATGCAAAAAGTCACTTGGTACCAAATTAAATCATAGTTCGGGTTATCATCCCCGCACGGCGGAGACAGACGGAAAGAGTGAATCAGATTTTGGAAGATATGTTGAGAGCGTATGTTCTCAATTATTCAGAAAAGTGGGATGACTGTTTTACCATTAGCAGAGTTTGCCTACAACAACAGATTATCAAGAAAGTATTCAAATGGCACCGTTTTGAAGCTCGTATGGTCGCAGATGTAGAACCCCACCGCATTGGTCGAACACGGAGAAAGATGGTTCTACGGAGTAGACCTGGTAAATGAAGTCTGAAGAAAAAGTGAGATTTGTACAAAATAAATTAAAAGAGGCACAATCTCGATAAAAGAGTTATGCGAGATAAAAGGCGTAGATTTTTGGAATTTGAAATAGGGGATTATGTGTATTTGAAAGTGTCGCCCATGAAAGGGGTGAATCGTTTTGGAGTTAAAGGTAAACCGGCACCTCGATATGTTGGTCCATTTCAAATCTTAGAAAAACGAGGGGACCGATTGCCTATCGACTTAGGTTGCCGGAAAGGTTATCGCAGTCCATGATGTTTTTTCATGTATCTCAATTGAAGAAATGCTTACGAGTACCGGATCAGTGGTTGATTTTGAAGACGTTACATTGGAACCGATCGACCTACTCGGAATATCCTATTCAGATCTTAGACTAGAAAGCTCGAGTCACCCGAAGCAAAACTATCAAATGGTACAAGATCCAATGGAATCAACACTCAGAAGAAGAAGCTACTTGGGAATCGGAAGACTTCCTAACGGAAAACTTTCCCAAATTTCCACTTTCTTAATCCTTGTAAATGTAAGACCCCTTCTTGTTTTATGGAATAGTTTGAGATGTGTTTGCTTGACACATTTCCTTTTAATTGTTACTAAATCCTAGGTTTTAAATCTCGGGACGAGATTTCTTTAAGGGGGAAGGGTTGTAACACCCCTGGTGTTATTTCCACTAAAACCTAACATGTCATCATGATCTTTGCAAAGCATGCATGATTAGCCCACCATGTGTTGCATTGAACTAAAATAAGTTTATTTTATGTTTGGTGTCGATTCTTGCGGTCGAAAAGACGCGAGAGGAATCGATTCGGAACTTACCCCCTTTGTCGGAAACCCTAATTTTGAAACTTTGATTTGTCCTCTTTTCTTTATTTCAAAATTTATCAAGAATTTGGGTATGGTTATTCAAGCAAAAAGGTAGAGTTTTCAATTTTGAACAAAGTTGGTATTTTGAGTTTTCAAAGTTTAGTTCAAAATTTTAAAGTAATTTTGAATTTCATCAAAACTCTAATTGCCCCCTTTTCTATATTTCAAAATCTAAGCATAATTTGAGAAAAATTTCAAAAGTTAGTTTGTAGATCTTGTTGAGAGGACCAAAAGTCATGTACAAAGTTTTTCAAGTTGTTACATGATTTTAAAAGTAATTTTGAATTCAAATATTAAAATTTTGAACTGCATTTCAAAAAGTCATATTTAGAGGCCGAATTTGAAAATCTTCCAATTGTGAAAATTGTAGATCTTGAAAAATTAAGGCAAGTTGCTTTTTGGAAATTTTTGAGTTTAGTTCAAAATTTAGGAGTAATTTGGAAAATTCAGAGTTAGGGTTTGAGGTGAAGCGTACCCCGGCCTCTCCACTCGCGCCACCGCCGGGCGTTGAGGTTCGCGCCGCCGTCCACCGTCGTTCCTCCTCGAATCCGCCACCTGGAGGTGTTCGCGACCTCTCCGGCTACCTCCCGTCCTCCCTTTGCCTATAAATAGGCCGATGTCGCCGCCATTTCCTTCTTTTTCAAAACCGCCGCCGCCGGATCGCCGCCGCCCGCCGCCGTTGCTCGTCGCCGTCGTAGCTTTCTCGCCAAACCAGTTTGCCGCCAGCGCCGCAACTCGCCCTCACGCTTCTTTTGAGACTAGACCGACAGCCCTCATCGCCCGAGCCACCGCGCGCCGCCATCTTCCTCAGTCCGCCGGGGCGCCGCGCCGCCGCCGCCGCTGCCGACGGCGGCCGCGCTCTGGTGAGCCTTTGCCTGCTTTTCCTCGAGTTTTCCCTCCCTCTCGATGATGAAGTCGTGATCGACTCGCTTCTTGTCCCAGCCGAGACCCCAGCTCGCCGAAACACCGTTCTTTATGCTGCCGCCGCCGCCACGCTCTCGCCGACGACCCCTCTCCGACCTAGCCCCGCCCGCAGCCAAGCCCCGTCCAAGCTCATGGTGAGTCCCCCGGGCCGCCCTTCTCCTCTCCGTTTTCCCTTTAGCCCAACACCGGCGCCGGAACGCTGCGCCGCGCCGCACGGCCGCCGGTGAGCGCACACGCTGGCTGGCATTTGAACAAAGGCGTGCCCGGCATCGTAGCAAGTGGGCCCGCCCAACATCGTTACATCGGGCCGGCTCGCCATTTTCCATGGGCGGTCCATTACTGTTCATAATGGGCCATGAACAGTGCTGGGCCACGCACAAGTAACAGGCCGAATTCAACCCGAGCCCTTTTTTCATTTATAAAATGATTTATTCAATTCCTTTTTATTTGAATAGTGTCTCGATTTTCCAAATTTTGTATAAATTGAATACTAGCTCAAAAATTTTGAAAATTTTTGTGTAGCCTTCCCATGAGTATGTCTATCCATGAAAAATATGAAACTTGAATTTTGAATACTTTTGACATGATTTAAAAATACAAATTTTAATTGAAAAATGCATCTTCCTTGATTTTTAATAATTATTTTATTTATCCAAAAATCATGAAAATTATTTTGGTACTGTTTTATGACATGATCTATCTGTACAAAAATTTTGAGCTTGTTTTGAGAAAATTAAAATATTTATTATTTCATGCCCTATTATTTTATGTGTAAAACAACTTGTTTTATGCTTTATAACTTAGGGTTTTGGGTAGATTTTGGATTGTTTTGTGAACCCTAAACCACACCACTGTTAGATGGTCCTTGAGAACTCCTTAGGCAATGGTGATGATATCTCGTAGGGTAGTCCAACAAGTTAGTTTTGTTGGGTTGCAACTTTATCGTGAAGGAAAGTTGTACTCAAACGTTTATCATTTCATGCACTCTCGCACCTCATGTTTTTGTGCATGGCATCATGTTAAGCATATATTATTCTTTTCGTATAGTGAACGAAGGAGATCGTGAAGTTGTTGATCAAGTCTCCGAAGAGGGCTATTCTCGTTGACCCGAGTTCGAAGTTTTTGCGATCCGTCGTCCGAAGTCGGGATATTTCATCGATCAAGGCAAGCCCCGGTTCATTTAAACAATCCTTGTGTTTTTACAAAGCTTTATATCACCTTTGCTTTATGTTCTCGCATTAGGTGATAGGAGTTGAGTGACAACCTAATTGATGCATTATCCATCCTTGTTTATTTCGATATCTACCTTGATAACCCGTTTTAGTAAAATGCTTAGAAATGCTTAGCCTGGCTAAATTAGTTAGACTTTTGAGTCAAAATGTGACAAGTCTCTTATGATAGCCCGAATGGGCAGTTGATGAGAAAGGATGCTATATGAGAAAACCATCTTTTGGGTTATGGTATTTAATTTGAGACCCGGTCGGGTAATTTGCATTGAGAATGGAGTCTCGGTGTAGTATTTCCGACTTGTCGATTAAGGACTGGCGTGTAAGCCTGTGTAACCGAGACTATGGAACGCACCGCGCCTGCGGTCTTGGACCAATGGCACGTCTGTCATGGGTGTCACCCCATCACAAGCCGAAACTAGTTAGGACACATACTCCGGTAAGCCCAATCTTGGGGGTGTCAAATCGAAACGCATACATCCAAGACCGGGAGTGAAGAGATGGCGGGAGTACATGTTACCCTCGTGGGTTAAAGTCCCGGATTGGAGGTGTACGGTATTCTCGGGTGGCGTGGGGACGCGGTTCCGTTTTGAGTATCCAAGAAAGGGTTGATATATGCAAGCTTAAGTGCTACATATGTCGCGGTGGAAAGAACTCCCCAATTTGGGTTAATCGATTTCGAAATCGCCGTGCTTCTCGGATATGGAGACTCGGTTTCCGACTTATATCGTAGATTAATTATGGAACAGTGAAGAGATGGAATAAGTGATGGAACTTCTACAAGTGTTTGCTATAGTGTAAGATCACCTAGAATAGGTGAAAAACTAAATTGGGATTAAAAGGTTGAAAGTAAGGATTCACTACTAGTAAGCTTTTCTCGCAAAAAGAGTCCTTGCTTCTTGCTAAGCCTTACCTTGAATCCTATTAGACCAAGCATTCCCGAGTCTTCTCCTATTTTCTTTAGTCGGGTAAGTCTTGTTGAGTACTCCCGTACTCAGGGTTTGTTGACCCATGTTGCAGGACCAGAAGTCATGTCTGCACCGGGACCGTGCCGCATGACAATTCATCGGAAGACAAGTGAGGAGGAGTGAGAAGTGAGAACCGTGGGCAGGGTCTATTAGTGTCACGTATGTAATAAACTTTTCGCTACTCCTACTTTATATTGTAAAACTTGTTTTAATCAAATGGTTGTAAAATTATTGTAATATATATCTTCATTTGCTTTACTCGATTATGTATGAAAATTGTTGTAATACTTTGCAATGACCTCGTGAACGGATCCTGTTTGGAATAGTTAATAGTCCTTTTCAGGTTATGGGTGCACATATGTGACTATTAAAGGTTGTTGAACCAATAATTAGTACATGTGGGCCCCTGTAATTTGGAAGGTTTGCATTCAGAGAGGCAGCCCATACGCAAAACAAAAACATGGGGACCAAATGAAGATCGGGCGAGATTTCGAGGTATATATATGTAGCATTACTCTCGTTTGCTCGCCCATATTGAATGGTCTCATAATATTCTAACCATTTTTCCGGTACATATATCGTGCATGCAAAGGCGGTAAGCGACCTATAGGAACCAACCTATGTGGTTTCTATACTTGTACCTTCATATCCCGCAGTTGGCGTGTACCATACTACGTGGCGCCGGTGACGAAGAAAACCACGGAATATTTTTGGATGAAAGGCTTGGGCGACCTTACGTTCAAGAAACCGGTTGTCGCCATCGTAGGGGCGTCATTGAGGACGTTGTGCTACCTACCGGCCATTTCTTCGACCCTAAGAGCGCCCTTGCTACACACACGAGGACTTATGGGAACTACGGGATTTGGAGAAATGCGCTAGACATGAAGGACTATATGTGGGATGGCCCGAGTTGTAACCTAGCTAGCTAAACGTGTTTGAGCAATCGATCGTTGGATCGAGTTTTGTAAATTGTGATGCGCATAGTCATCACTTTTAAACTCTAAGTGCTTTATATAATTGAATGTCCATGTTAGTTGAATGTTAAATTGTGATGCATATGTTCAAGATTTATGTGAATATTCTCTTATTTTATTATTTAATATGTGGCTTAAATCACAATTTACAATTTTATAATATTTTTGAATTTTTTTATTAATCCTGAATTTCTTAACCGTGGCGGGCATATTATAAAACCGCCATGGTTAATACATTAACCATGGCGGGCGCAGAACGATGCCCGCCATGGTTAATCTATTAACCGTGGCGGTTTTTGTTAAACGCCCGCCACGGTTAATATATTTTCCATGGCGGGCATGGAGTCCGCCACGGTTAATCGATCGATTAATCGTGACCTTAGCCCGTGGCGACAGAATGCCCGCCATTTAAAAACCAGAAATGCCCGCCACGCAAGTTCATTTCTCGTAGTAGTGCACACTACTACAAAAATCTGTGGGGTTCACTCCCGCCTCTCGACCTTCACCACCGGAGGTGGCGGGGAGGAGGGGCGTGGGCTTCCCATAGGAAAAAAGAGAGGAACATGTAATGGAGGAGAATACGAGCGAACCTCCGCACGACCTCACCCTATTTGGGATGCCGGGGGTTTGGATGTTTGGAGGTTGATCGGGTTTGCGTGTAGAAAAACTTTCAAGGGTGGTGAAACACAGTTCGACTAAGTGGTAATGAATTTGGCCACCAACCGCCCATTTCTCCGTGTCATGCCGTAGTATTTATAGAGATGAAGAGGCGGCCGGTGGGTTACAAAAGGGTACAAACTGCAGTCTCACGGACCGATGGCCCACACAAGTGGAACACTCATACATTCACTAGCATAGGGTACAAGGGTAAATGTACACGTTGGATACTCGTAGCACTAGGTTTTGCTCATCCTTGGCCACCACCAATCCGGGCGCCATCCCCTCCGGTCGAGATCCCCGCTACTCGTGGAGGTTCGGTTGCAAGCTTTTCCTTTTGTCTCCGTGATTATCTTCTAGACCTCCGTTGGTCCTGTATCATGGGTGCGCGACCGGGCGCTTGGTCCTTCCGTAGAGACCTCCGTAAATGCGATGGTTCGGCCACGAGCTTTTTCCTCCCGTCTCCATGGTTATCTTCTCGGACCTCCGCTGGTCCTACATCACGGGTGCGCGATTTGGACACTTGGTCCTTCCGTCGAGACCTCCGCAAACGCAGAGGTTCGACCGCGAGCTTTTTCCTCCCGTATCTGAGGTTTTCAATTGGACCTCCTCCCGTCCTGCATCATGGGTGCGCGACTGGGCACTTGGTCCTTCCGTCGAGGCCTCCGCAAACATGGAGGTTCGACTGCGAGGTCCTCCTGACGTGAGAGAGTTAGTTTGTCTGGTGGTTAGAAAAACCACCATGGTAAATCGATTAACCATGGCGATTTTTGTAAAATAACCGCCACGGTTAAAAGTGGCCCAAATCGAGTCCGAATACCACAATTGGATCCATCATCTCAACCCGATCTAACCCGGCCAGTATATATACCAGATTTAGGGTTTCACTCTGACATCCTCACTTCCTCTTCTAGCCACTCTCTCCCTCACACCCATCTGAATCTCACCCTATCCTTCCCACCCTTGTCTCTCACCCAAGTCTGCCACTCCCATTTGGATGGCACACGACGCCTCCCACCCTCGTCTCCCACTCCCCTCTGGATGTGCGAGCCCAAGGCCAGGGTAGCGCGGCGGGCCGGAAGTGCACGAGACGGTCAATCCTAAGGCGGGGCGGTGTGATAGGTCGGGCGGCGCTCAAGGCGCAAGAACCCAAGGGCAAGGCGGCGTGGCAGTCGGGCGACGGAGCAGGTGACGAATTGTGGCTTCCTCATCTTTCCCACCCCGGATCCGCCGCCTCCAACCCTGATGAAAGGTCCTAATGGCTAGAGGGGGGGGTGAATAGCCAATAAAAAATTCTTCAACAACACTTAAACAACACCGTTAGACAATAAGATGGCGAAGCATAACAAAGCGATGCTACAACCTATCTAGGCAAGACACCTATCAATTCTAGCAATTCTAAAATCTCTAATCACACACAAAGGCTAGGTTGCTAAATTTACTCCTAGGTGATCAAGCAAAGCTAGCTAATTCTAACAATAGTAACTACTCAAGCTAGCTAAGCTAACAACCTACATAAGGCACAATTATATAAGTAATGCGGAGAGGTACTAGGATACAATACCGCCGGTGTAGCGTAGAGGTAGTGGCCAATCACCGATGTCAAAGAAATCTCCCGAGCAAAGCACACTTGACACAATGATTTTTACCGAGTTTCACGTGTTTGCCGACACGCTACTCTTCGTTGTGGTGATACACCCACTTGATGATCCACAAGCTTAATGGTTAGTGCCAAATCCCATGGTGGGAGCTCAATGAATCACTCACAAGAGGGGATTCACAAGCCACGAGCAATCCACTAGTGATGCCTTACACGAATCTCCCGCGGGGAAAGGCTTAACCCTTCACAAGTCCACCGGTGCGGCCTCGAATAATCTCCGGTCCAGCTCAACACCTCAACCAACTCCAAGCCACAAGAGAACCAAGAAAATTCCCAAGAGAAACACAAATCCCGCGGCTCCTCCCAAGAACACGTGCCTCTAGATGCAATCAACAAGCAGATGCACTTGAATCTCACTCAATCTCACCAAAGATCAAAGTTAGGCAAGAGAGATGAGTGGATGGGAGTTTCTTTTGCTCACAAGAGAGTTAGAATGATCAAACGTGCAAGAGAGAGCTCAAAGTCCCGGCCACACAAGTATATATGGTGCCCACTCCAAAATAGAGTCGGTGGAGTTCAAAGCACGGCCGCCGCGACCGACCAGACTCTCCCGGCCAGGGTGACCCGATGCTCGGCCTAGCGTCCGGTCAAAAATGACAAACACTTGGGCCCACTCATCGACATGCCAAAGCCGGCCGTCCGGTCACACCGACCGGACGCTCCGGTCAACTGAAAAAGCCCGATTCCGCACCTTTATCGGAATCGACCGGACTCGGCTTAGAGTACACTTAGAGTAGAGGATTAGCATAATAAGGTGTCATCAATTATCAAAACCAAACATGAGATTTCACCCGATCCGACGCCGCAACCCCGGATCCGCCTCCACCACGGATCCGACGCCTCAACACCGGATCCATAGCCTCCACCATGGATCTGCCACCACCACACCTGATGTGGTGCCTCCCACCCTGATCCGCCTCTACCATGGATTCGTCGTCCCCACATCACCGCCAAATCCGGCTAGCAGGAGCCCAGATCCGTTGAGGAGGAGGTGTATCCGGTGTGGAGGCGGCAACAATGTAGAGCGGCAAAGAACTAGCGGCAGTGAGGGTGAGATTGGGATTTCTTTTTAATTATTATTTTTTATTAACTGTTGTGGTTATTTGGTGCCCTAACAACCACCATGGTTAATCGACGATTAACCGTGGCCTTTACTTCATGGAGGTTTCAAAAACTACCACAGTTAATCTAAAATAACCGCCACGGTTAATAAATCACGTAGTAGTGCCAGGCCAAACACTACACCATGAGGTGGAGAACAAACGTCACAAAGCAGTTACGAACAACATTATGGATGTTGTAACCACTTCGAAGGGACAAAAGCCCCCAGCCTCAGGCAACCATGTTGGTGATTGCACGATCAACGATATTGCGGAGCCTTGAACACCTTCAGCGTAGTTAAGCTCACGACGGATTCGAACTTGAACGCAAAATAAAACATCAAAGTGAACGTCGTTGGTGCCGAATCGACCACATGAAACACCATCGTGCTCGCGCTGCACTGCCAAACTCCGAACACCACCAACACAGACACGAGAAAAAGCATGAAGGAAGCAAAAATTCCCGGTGGAGACCGCATCGAGAAGAAATTTAACACACAAGCCACGAGCTACACAGCAAGGTTCAGGCTCCATAGATTCACCAACGTCAAAGGAGCAACAAACACCGAGGCAGATAGAAATCTGGAAGAAATTTGTTCCAAGAAGCTGCCCTCTCCCATCGTAGATTCGCTGAGCCAAGACACACATACCTTATGCAGCCATCGCCGGAGGTAGCGCCGACCATGCCACCGCCATAGATAATGCGCGTATGGAAACTTAACCCTAGGTGACGACCACGGGGCCAGTCGGGACACACAAACTCAAAGACCTAAAGCTACAACTATCATGGTCCTCCCGCCAAGGAGTCAGGCTCATCCCACAACCCCGGCGCCCTGAGGGCCGCCGGAGGAGAGGAGGCCGGCGGATTGACCAAGGAAAAGGAGCTCGCCATGTGGCTACGGGAAAGCAGCCGCGACGGCTGTGGCCATGCTCGCGCTTTGGTACTTGTTAATTAAGTGGTTCCTTCGTTCAAATGGTCAAATACTACTAGAATTGAAAGTTCTAGCCCCTTTTTTTTTATGAAATGGGAGGGGTTGGAATTTTATTAAGAAATTAAAAAGATTCAGGTCTTGATGGTGTTTTGGTTGCCCGGCCGGCACGGCATGTCCTCTCCCAGCATGCTTCATTTGCTTCTTTTCATAGATGAAATGAAAAGGGAAAGCTAACTTTTGTTGGCTGAAAGCCTGCGTGCCCTGACAAAAATGCAGTTGGCTCGGCCCGATTACAAATTTGCATCTTTATTATTTGGTTTCTCTTGGGACCCCCCGGTCGGTCCCCTCGTGAAATGAAAGTGAAACATGTGTTGTTTGTCTGCAAGCGTGCATTGGCATATATACATGTGTGTGCTTGGTTGTGGTTGTCCTGCACCAGCTGCACTGCACTGATGGATGGCTGTGTGTGTGCTTTCGCTCGTCGTCGCGATCTCCAGCCTGGATCGGAGGCAGAGATGGCGCACAGCATCACCAAACAAAGAGCTGAGACCACAAGGGTGCATCAAGGCACCTGGGGCTGGGGCCGTTGGCTAAAGGACATGGCCCATGCCTTGCCTGATAACCATCAGAGTGACAGGCAGGAGCAACACCAGATCGATCATCGATGGAGCACGCACCAACCAAATGCATTATGCAATGAGTTATTGCCCGGCCGGCAAGGCAACTGATCGAGCTCATCAGCCTGAGTAGAATCAAGAGCTAAACTTATGTTGAGTTATCAGCTTTCACCGTAAGGATCCCATATTCAACTGAGCTATATATGTGTATATATGCTCTAATAAGCTTAGTTGTGAGTTGATATATTTACCGATCCATTACGTACTGCTTAACCAACGTTCTGCTGTGCACATATGCTTGCTTTGTGTTTTCCTGCATACCTGCATCGATGGATTTTTATTTTTACTAGTTTACCCGTGCGTTGTTACGGGATAACATAAATTTTATATAAAAACTATGGATCACATGATAAGATAACAATACTATAAAAATAAGCAATGATAGGTAGCATACTCGTGCGTTGCTACGGGGTAACTAAACTTTTGTACTAAAAATATAAGGATCGCATGAGATGTTAAAGTGATATTTTTCTGAAAAGCAAAGTTCAAAAGCATTCCCACGCTATTGCTATGGTTAAAGCAAACAACAGATTCACTAAGATTTGTGTCTAAAACCAATTTTCTTTGTCACATAATGAATAGGTCCACCAAATTTTGATGTATTTCAGAGGGTGTATAACGACAACAAAATAATATCGGCATGGTTCTAGGCTCCAGCCGTAGCCCCAGTTGAGATCAGTCATTGCCAGGCACGAAGGTACCATAAATTACAGCAAACAACCTCGGACCAGGGCAATTTTTGCACTAATCACTAATGCACTACGATATTACTACTTTATGTAACATAAATAATGTTACACCTGGAGGCTGCCTACTGATATTTGTAGCCATGCTACGCAAAGTCACTAACTTACCAAAGAGTAGGACATGGTCTCGGTGAGAAATCAGCAGGCATTTTCCATGGCAACAAATCGCCCATACCACTGCCATAAAATGAACATCAGTAACTGGCGAGGAGCAAAAACTGAGTTTCACATGCATTTCCTCAGTTTCCATTGTGTCCTCTATAACCACTCTGCGCGACAAGATATTGTCACATGCATTTACTCGGAATCTCCGGTGCCGTCTACAACCTCTCTGAGTGATAACATATCATCATGTGGATGAGCTGATTCTACAGCAACACTAACTTCATCTCCCACTTTCCCACGTGAAATTGTCGTTGTAACTTGCATCACAACAAGTGGCATTAGCTATTAGCACTGGAAGAACGATACTCATGAGGGGAAAATGGAAAACAAACAGAGACATGCTACAACTATTCACTCTGATTCACGATACAACCAGCAGAAATAATAGCTCGGTTAACCATTGCTGCAAGTAAAATCTATAGTTTTCCTAGAACTGTCCAGAAGCTCTGGAACTCAAGAGCATCCAAGGTGATCCTAGGATTCTGACTGGATGAGGTTAACTAACCTCCTCCCCACTGACCATCCATAGGTTGGATCTTTACTACTCTATAATTGGCTATCTTCATTATTGGTTTTCGTTCGTCGGCGCTCCAGGACATTGAATACGCCAGGGCCCAGCAACACCAGGCGGGCCTGCAGGCCAACAAACACGCCACCAGTACCCAAGGCGGGCCAAGGCCATCATGGGCCCATGCCTGTATGCCCGCAGGTATCAGATCAGGCAGGCACGCATCACCACCGCACCGGGCCGGGGGAGTAAGTAAGCACACAAGGCCCGGCCATGGTCCATGGCTGCAGCCTGCCCCACGTACGGTGTCTCTCTCTCGACGTCGTCCGTCCATATGCTTCTTGGACGTACTAGTCTTGGATCCCGACAAATTCTTGTTACCAAAGCAAGATCAGCATCATCAGGTGCTTGCAATTGCAATGTTTGTCTAGTCGCACCCGTCCAGCGTGATCGATCGTTTGCTGGATAGCTTAATTAAAATGTTTCCTTTAATTCGTGAATGAATGAATTAAAGGAGAAACTTTAATTAAGCTATCCAAGAGCATGTCATATATCTTCATAGTAAGCCTAGCTATATATTTAGACATACAGCGATATTTTCTATAAATTTATAGTCGTCTAGAATTAGTTGAGCTACATTTCGAGATTGAAGATATATCTTCTAAACCTCGGCTCATTCATCATTCATGTGTACTGTCATTTTGTTAAACAACTTGCTTAAAATCAACTCCAATAATATTAATCGACAGCTTAAATCAGTGATAAAGCACGTATGCATGTGTTTTGAAACTACTAGTTAGTGTTACTATATTAAGATATTTTTTACGATAACTATAATAAGAGATTAATAGAGTTGACAACTACTGTAATTCGTGAAAGGCACGTCAGTTTCTTTTGTTACTACTACACTACACATACAAGTTGCGCGGGCCGGGCTCCCACTCCCCGGCTGTCGCACGCACGCGCTAGGGCCCAGGGCCCAGCAAACGAAGAGACGACGAAGGGCCAACCAAGGCCATCATCATGGCCCATGCCTGATGGAGCAGGTGTTTTTTCTTCGTTGTCATGCTTGGGCTTGGACACTTCCCTCCCGACGAAAATGCATGATTGATCCACACTGCCACGTCACCCAACGAAATCTCGCCAGGGTGCCCGACTTGGATCCCCTGCTTCGTCACTAGCAAATCCGCCTAGCGGTGGCACCAAATCTTCAAGTGTTGTCGTCGTCAACCGTCTCGTCGAACAAAAAAAAAAAAAAAAGGTACGTTCTTGATAAAATTCACAACGTCAACTTGAATTGACTATTTTCTTAAAAAAACTTGAATTGACTATTTCAATTCAGTTGAGTGTATTCCACTTTAATGAGAGTAAATTTATACTTGTGCTTCACAAATATGATATTTCTTTTGAATTTTCAACGGGATGGGGGAGGAGGCGTTCCTCCACCCGAATTTTTATATATATTGCCCCAAAAATAGTCTGATTTCGCCTTGTTAATTTTCAAAAATCGGACTACAACCATACAACACAACAACAACTAGCTCTCTCCAAAGATTGGAGAGGGATGTGGCTAGCCACGATACAACAAAAGAAAGAGAAAAACAAAGCAAGATGATATTTTGGGATATTTTTCTAATAATAGCGAGATCCTTATACCTATATTTTGGTTTTTCTAATTTTAATTTGGTTATTGGAGAACCGGAGGGGGTGCTAATGTTTTCAAATACAAATGCTGCCAGCTCCTAATAAAAAAAAAAGTCTGCTAGTAGCTACCACAAGGCCCTGTTTGGATACCCTATGATTATTTATCAGAATATGTAACTATATATCATTAAGACTAGATTATTAATCACATGCTCACTCAGTAGAATTTCCTCCCCTTTTTTTTTTAATAACTCGGATACTACGAAATGATTATTAGTCACAAGCTCTCGCAAGCAAGCAGGCGTGCACCCTACGTACACACCCCGACGCTAACGTCCAAAAGAAAATTTAAAAACAATCCACGTGACTGGGCTCGCTGTTGGGTCGGGCCAGGCCCACCAGGCAACCACGAGTGGGCCCAGCTCGTGGGCTCTCCCGGCCACCTTTTCCTGACTGGGGGACTCGACGTGACGTGGCCTTTCACACGCCCACGCCGGTTGCGCGCTCCGGTGGGCCCTTTGAAGCGCATGCACGCCGCCACGCACTGGGGGCGTGTCGTGGGCCGGGCCTACTAACCTACCCCGCCACCGTGCACCGGTGGCAGCTAGTGCACGCCGATGTTACCGGCCGACCGGCCGGCGCTGAACGTCATCGCCGACCGGTCGACCCACCACTCCGCGGCCCAAGGCCCGGCCGCCCCATCGTGTTTCCTTCTTCCTCCTTCCGTCGCCGCCGCCCGTCCGTCGTCGTCGCCGCCACCTCGCCAGACTTTAGGGTCGCCGCCACCTCGCCGGTCGCTTTAGGTGGAGCGCGCGCCCGCTCCGGCGACCTCCCTCCCCATCCTTCCTCCCCCCGCCATCGGCGCCCGCGGCCGCCGCCGGCCGTCGACACGGGGCGGGCGGGAGGCGGCTCGGCCGGGGTGAGCGCGGCGGGGGGCGCCGCCGAGCTCCGGGCGGGGAAAGCCACATTCGGGTGGGTATGGGTAGGCGGCGGGGAGCCGGTCGTCGCCGGAGCCGGAGAAGGAGTTCGAGGGGAGGAGGAGAAGGAAGGGAGGGAAAGGGATGCGCGGCCGGCGCCGTAGGGGCTCGCGGAGCGGAGCCGCCTGGAGGTGGAAGATGAGATTAGGCGGGCCAGCGGGCCGTTACATGGGCCTCGGGTCGGCGGCTAACACCCCCCGCTAGTGCATGTGATGCAATTCTCAAAAAAAAAAAAAAAAAAAAACTAGTGCATGTGATGCGATGCAATTATTTGATTTGTAGTAGTAGTAGTGTGGTTGCGCAAAGGAAACACATGTTTCGTGCGCGTTCTTGGATAAGTATATGGGCCATCTCTCCTGGATTAAATGTCTTGTCTAAGGATTAATCATCACTAGTACTCCTCTTTTACTTTACTGTAGCTATATGATTCTAGTCCAGCGGTACTCCCTCCATCCCAAAATAGTTGTCGTTTTTTCGCTTCCCCGGTAAAACATCCGCCAAGCAATTATATATTAAAATAGGATTAATATTTATATTACATAATTAGTATCATTGGAAAGATCTTTTGATCTAGTTTTTAACAAATTTATTTAGAGATTTAAATCTTGACGTATTTTCTACAAATCGAGCAAAAAGTTGTGCAAGACGCACACCAACGACGACGGTCTTTCTGGGATGGAGGGAGTATACTACAAATGCAGTGTAACAGTGTTCCAGTACGTCCACTAAACACCGCTGCAGCTTTGTACAAGCGTTCTTGTGATCTTAGATCGGCCACGTAGGCTCCTGCACTGTGCGGCCCCGGCAAGTGTCTTTTTTCCTTATAACAATAACGGCACAAGCACACACAAACGACGACACAGCAGGGTACGTCAGGGCGGTCAGGTGTCGTTTCAAGCGTCGAATCATGGATATCTTTGCTCGTTACAGCGAGTTCTGTGTCTTATTATACTATCCTATCCATGCATGCCTGCGTGGTGTTTATATAATTCTTATTTATATATAAATTCGAAATATACTAGCTCCATCTATAAAGCCAATGGTAAAGTCTCTAATCATATAAAAAAAAAATCTGCTCGATCGCTCTTCAAGCAAGTTGATCATCACCGCGTGATAGATTGATGATGGAAGTAAATGAGGAAGTTTTATCAAAAGGAGTTTCATCCCAGTAAAAATTAATCTGGCTCTTTTATCTAAAAAAATTAATCTGGCTCGATTACATAGTCGTAATCGTATTAAGACTGCCCTTAGTCTCTCCTACTTACTACCACCCATAATAAGTCAGTCCAACACTCACCCATAATCGAGATCGAGCACACACGCTCTGCTCTGCACATATGCTTTATTTTGTGTTTTTCCTGCATATCTGCATCGATGGATTTTTTTTTTCTCTTCAGCTGCATCGACGTCTGCTGTTACTTTCGTTCGTCGGCGCTTCTGGACATTGAATACGCCAGGGCCCAGCAACACCAGCCGGGCCTGCAGGCCACCAAACGAAGAAACGAAAGCCACCCCAGCGGGCCAAGGCCTGCCCCGCAGGTGTTTTTCCTTTCTTCATCGTCATGCTTGGACTTGGACTCTTCCATCCCGACGAAATGCATGCTCAATCTCGATCGATCATCACCCAGATCCATGGAGCACCACTGCACAGAATTAGATGCATGGAACACCTGGCACTGCCACGTCAGATAATGATCCACCAACGAAATCTCATCAGGGTGCCCGACTTGGATCCCCTGCTTGTGCTCCGTCACTAGCAAATTCGTTACGTAGCACCAAATCTTGCAGTGTCGTCAAGCATGCATCTCGCTCTCTCCTATGCCAAATGATCTGAGAATATTATTATCTATTTTGTGCTGAGTTTGTTACTGGTGATGAACTTGTTGTGGTCTGTATCGTCGTATCAGATCAGTTGGTTCGTTTGTTTGCGTTGGATCTAGCTAGCTATCTACTCGGGTTCAAGTCTTCAACTTGGAAATGGTGCTCCTATTTTTCTTAATTATTTTCCCGACAACTCACGGTCTATTCCCGGAGCGAGCAAGCATCTCGATCGCTCTCTCCTATGCTTCATTTGTAGGCGACGTACCACTGCTCTACTGTGACTGCATATGCATCCCTTACGAGTTTTCTTGTTTATTTTCACCGAAAAAAAAGGGAAAAAGAAAACAGATCTAGCTTGTGCTACTGCTGCTGAGAAAAGAAAATTATAGATATACGAAGAATGAGTGTATGGTAGCTCGAACTAACGTATTTATTAGGAGTGATTGAAAAGAGTAATAAAAAACAAGTCCAAGTTGCAGCTCCAAGTAGCCATATATCGATCTCGGTAGGCGCCTGCCCGGTTAGTTGCACGGGCCGGGCCCTACTCCCGGCGGACGCTAGAGCCCAGCAGCACAAGGCGGGCCACCAAAGAAGAGACGACGAAGGCCACACCCACAAGATGGGCCAATGCCATCGTGGACCATCCCTGCCCGCTGGTGTTTTTTTCCTTTCTTCGTCGTCGTGCTTGCATTTGGACTCTTCCATCACGACGAAATGCATGATGGATCCATTCCATCGTCAGGCACCGCACGCATCACCCGGCCGGATCCATGGAGCACCACCAAATTAAACGCACACCTAAGGCTATTAGCACTGCCACGTCAGATAATGATCCATCAAGGAAATCTCATCAAGGTGCCCGACTTGGATCCACCTTGTTTCCTCTGCTTGGTCACTTGCAAATCTGTCACGCCTTGTTTGTTTTGGTCGGCTTAGCTCTATTCCAGACGGGGTGATTTGACCTAGTTTTAAATCTCGTTCATGTTTAAGTAAGCGTTCGTTTAAGAAAAATGATTTCGGACGGATTTGTCTAGTGTGTTATTTAATCTATCTATTTTATATATAACAAAAAGTGACTAGATTTATTCCACACCTCTTAAGATCCGAAATGAAAATAAACGGATTGAGTAACACTATAACATACGTGGATTTACTTAAATCAGTCCAAAAGTAGTCCGGGCTGAAATTTAATCGTACCAAAACGAACAATTAGGTAGAGCGGTAGTAGCACCAAATCTTGAAGCGGCGTCGCCGTCAATCGTGTCGATTGCTCTCGCTCGTGGTGTGGATCAATCACCCACCAGGCAGCCACGCGAGGGATATAGATGTCCAACGGACCGGGGCCGGCCGCCAGGGCCGCGCGGCCACGTCGGGCCCGGCCGCGCCGCACGGGCCGCGGCCTCACCGCGTGCGGGGCCGTCCTCAACCCATGGCCCGTCCGCAGGCCATTTTGCAGGCCCCCTGAGCCCGGTCGGACCCGGGGCCACGGCCGGCCCAGCCGGGGCGTGCTCAAAAAAAAAA
This sequence comes from Hyparrhenia diplandra, assembly GCA_015847255.1. Lineage (NCBI taxonomy): Eukaryota > Viridiplantae > Streptophyta > Magnoliopsida > Poales > Poaceae > Hyparrhenia > Hyparrhenia diplandra. The sequence continues at coordinate 207,860 of JADLZK010010908.1, forward strand.
AAAAAAAACCGAGACATGGAGTATGATGGGCTGTTTTTTTGTTTTGGTTATGGGCGCTTTAGTTGTTTGGACCACAATTGCTTGGGATTTCCACGGGAATATGATGGGATGTTGCTATGTAATTTTTTCCACCGGGCCAGCCGGCCCGGGCGGGACAGCGGACCGGGGCGGCCGTGCCACGGGCCGAGGTAGCGCCCATGGCCCGCCCGCCACCGGGCGGACCGGGCCAATACGGGCCATTTTACCGGGCCGCGGACCGGCCGCGGGCTGCGGGCCAAATGGCCAACTATACGCGAGGACGTCAGCTGTGCCTACTCACCCCTCGTGGGCTCCTTTTTCCGGACTCGACGCGACGTGGCCTTCCACACGCCGTTTGCGCCTCCAGGTATCGCATGCACGCCGCCACGTACTCCTAGAGAGGAGAGGGACGTGTCGTGGGCCGGGCCTGCTGCTAGCCAGGCCCGCCACCAGCCTCGCTGAATTATTTACCGGTGGCGGGTAGTACGTACATGCATGCATGCAATTATTTGATGGTATAAACACATGTTTCGTGCGCGCGTTCTTGGATCTGGATCGGGCCCTAGCTTTCTCCTGGATTAAATGGCTTGTCCAAGGATTAATCATCACTAGTACTCCTCCTTTACATTACTGTGCTCATCTAGTGGTAGTATACTCCACCTACAGTACGTGTAACAGTGTAGTGCCTCCACTGTGCTCTAGCTGCAGCTTTGTGCATACGCCTTCTTGTGATCCTAGATCGGACACGTAGGCTTCTGGACTGTGCGGCCCCGGCAAGTGTCTTTTTTTTTCCTTATAATAAGAATAATAACAACAAGTGTCACACTGAAGGCACAAGCTAGCACACAGACGAGACGACGACACAGCAGAGCAGGGTCAGGGGGCCGGTCAGGTGTCGTTTCAAGCGTCTAATGATGGATATCTTTAATTGCTCGTCGCAGTGCATTGTGTGTCTTATTATACTAGCCATGCATGCCTGCGTGGTGTTTATATAATTCTTATTTATATATAAATTCGAGATACACTAGCTCGATCGATCTATAGAAGCCAACGATCGGCGAGTGTGATCATATAAAAAACTGCTTGATCTCTTCAAGCAAGTTGATCATCATCGCGTGATAGATTGATGATGGATATATCTTTGTTCGTTGCAACGCATTGTAGATTTAACGTATATATAATATATGGCTTATTATTATAGTCGTCGGCATGCATATATATGACATATATTAGTTCTACTAGAAAAACCCTTTCTTCAAGTTTGATCCAAAAAGGTCGTCCCATCTTCAAATTAATCATCGTGGTGTCCTGTTTTGGATTTGTCTAAATTAATACAAGTGGCGCCGGCCGGTCATCAAAAGGTTAGCTGGTGATCGAGCTAAACGGAATCAAAGTTTATGTCCCTACATATATATGCATGGCAGTAAAAGAGAGAGGGAAGAAGACGACAAATTTAAAGCAAAATGCAAAAGATGATGATCATATATATAGCTAGTTAGGCCGTAGTATTTCGCTGCCTTGCTACAGCGCGCTACCTACTGCGCTACAGTAACCATGTAGGTACGTAGAAAGAGTAAATTGCATAATACTAGGTAGCCATGACAAAAGACAAACGAACTTGCTTAATTTTAGTTTCCATGGTTCTCCCTTTGTCACGTACTAGGTAGCCACAGTTACTGTTAGAGACCTAGTTAGCCAGTTCCTAGCTGCTCGCCCGGCCCTGCTCAAGTACGATCGACGAAAGTCTAAACGGCACAGTGATAGGAACAATATCCTGATCGCCGAATGCAGCGCACCTGGCTTAGCTTAGGCTTAGGCTTACATTATTACCATGTTAGCCCACACCGTACCGATCGACTACAACTACTCCCTCTGTCCCGAGTTTGACGTTTTTGACTTTTTTGAACTTCATCTTTGACCATCCTGCCTTATTCAAAATATTTATACAAATCATAAAACAAAATAATCAATATTTAAGTATCTTCATTGATAAAATAAGTCGTAAAAAAAATAAATTATATTTTCAAGAAAAAATTTGAATAAGACGAAGATCGAATAAGATTTCAAGCGCGAAAAAAAAGGGTGACAAACTCGATGGGGACGGAGGTAGTAACTAGCTACTAGATTCATTGTCATGATCGTACCGCAAAGCATTATTCAGAATTTGCTACTGTAACTAGGCACGACAGCACTTAATTAATTAATTATATTCATGGCCGGTCCCATATATAAATCCATAATTTTAGTGCACTGTACTGAAACGATGATTTTAGCTTGTCATCATGCAACAGACACCCATACGTACGTGCGTGATGCGGACACCGATGAGGAGTATGTGTGGATGCATGGCATTGCTAGCTCGTGCATTGTCCATGTCCGCATGCATGGCGATACTCGTACGTACGTAGCTGAAAGGAGCCATCAGCCATGGATAGATAAGATCTGACGAAGTCCAAAGCGAACATCACCAGAAACAATATCCCGGGCGCCGAATGCGCTGCACCTAGGCACTCGTACTACTACGTTGACGGCTGGAGCACTCGGAAAAGTCCATGCATGTCCGTTGCCATGAAACAGGGACCCCGGTCACTGATTTCTAGGCAAGGATGCATGCATATGGGAACGCACTGTGACGAAGGACGACGATGGCCGCTGGAGAGGATGCCCATCCTACGGCCCTCACGCGCGCTCCGCCACGCTTCGTCTCCGGCCTCTTTCTCCCGCCTGTGTTCAGTTGTGCATATCACCCACCCTGTGTCGACGGAGTTTCGGCCGGCGGCCCCGTCGTGACTCGTGACACCGGCCTGTGCCCGCGCCGAGCGCGCTACAATGCAATGCAATGCAGCACACGCACGCACTCGCCTCTGTTCCTTCATCTTCTCTCGGCCTGTGCTGCACCTGGATTGACCCACCGTGTCTGTGTCGCATATATAGTAGCCACGCTCGAGGGCGAGCCGGAGAGAACAGGCGGGCGAGGCAAGATGTGACGAACGAACGAACGTATTCCATCAAATAAATTTTTGCAAAGGTAATAACAAGTTTTAATTAGCAAAAATGTTAACATTTTATAAAATTACCTTAATCTAAACCTAGGGTTATGTCCATCTTGAGTGGGATCCATGGATCGATTATCTTCCCTCCCGGCCACTCTCTTGAGTAAATTAGCTACTACTAGTGCACATTTTTGCTGTACCTAGATGTGTATACACCATGATGTATCTACAGGCACGCCCACTGTACGTTCTCTGTAGCCACTAGTTGTACCCTTTTGCGTTTCTCGAGAAGTAGCAATGTGACGACATTCCTTTGATCCATCCAGCCACAGCTATGCATCGCTTTGCACGCGCTCACTATTGGCCGCATCTATACCAGGTGAGCTAGCTAGCCGCTCGCGGAGCGGAGCGTCGTCCGTCCGTCAGCCGCGGCGCAACTGTATCTGTACTCCTCTACAAGCCGTAGCTACTGTTACGTGCTCCTTCCTATACAGTACAGCACACGCGTTGTCTCGCGTACGTCTGCCACCCGGTGCATAGTGCAGACACGTCATAGCCGCTAGAGCCGGCCAGAACCAGAACAAGGTGCATGCATGTACAGTATTATTTTACTGTAAATCTGTAATGTTTCACCGGCCCTGGCCTCTGGGAAAAGTACGTTACCGTAGTTACACGACATGTGTGGAGTAGTCAGCTATCTACTAGTACCGTCACCGTATCTTGCCGAGTAGTAATACGCAGGCGTACGTATCCTATCCACCACGCCAACAGAGACTCCGTCCGGGTCCTTCACGTAGACACGTACTACGCCGTGGAGTTGGAGTGAAGCAGTAAAATAGTACAATAATCCTCCGTAATTAAACAATGACGACAAGACGGTAACAATAATGAAATGGCTCGGTGAAAGCGAAAGCAAAGCAAAAGATCCCGGGGTCCACGGCAGGTCAGCCTGGCCCCAGAGGCACGCCAGCCTGTCATCCTCCCCTCTCCCGGTCCCTTCCCGTCCCTTCCTCTCCAAGCCAGGTCCCAGTCCTTCACTAGACGACAAATCCCCCTTCTTCCTCTCCCTTCACCAATGCTCCGCTCCGCTCCGCTCCGCTCCGTCTATAAATCACCCTCCCGGCCAACCTCCACCGCCATCTCATTCCTCTTCACCTCCTCTCCTCTCCTCTTCCTTCCTCCTCAACGACGCCGGCGAGCCATTGCCAGCCGCCACACCACACCGACGCGCGCGGCGTATCTCAACCACCCAACCAACCAACACTTGTTAGTTTTCCAAATCGAGCATTCGAGCGGGACGCACGGACGGAACAAAACACCTAATCGATCGAATCCTCCTCCTCCACCACCACCACCACCACCAATGGGTCTCTGCATGTCGTCAACCAGCACCGCGTCGAGGAGCTCGACCACCACACGCGCATCACCGTCGTCACCGACCAAGGACACGGCGCTGGTACTGATGCCAACCGGCGAGATGCGTGAGTACCCACGCGCAACAACAGCCGCACGAGTACTCGACGACGCCTCCTCCCCACCGACTGGTTCCTCTGCGACGCGGACGGGATGGGATTTGATGGTCCAGTCCCCTGCAGTCGCCGACGCGGATTCACTCCGTGCGGGACAGATCTACTTCGTCCTCCCCGCCTCCGCGCGTCGCCGTGGTCTCCAGCGCGAGGAGGTCGCCGCGCTCGCCGTCAAGGCCTCCGACGCGCTCTCCGCCCGTGGAGCTTCGGCCGCGGCATCCTCCGCCGCCGCGCAGGGGAGAAGGAGGCGTGGTGGCGCCGTCGTCACGCCACTCGTGTTCGCGCCGCCGCCGTCGGAGGATGAGGAGGAGGAACAGCGGGTCGCGGAGGCACTTAAGGCAGCTGCGGCGCCGCCGGTGCGGAGGCAAGCGCCGCGCGTGCGGTTGGGGAAGCGGCTTGAGAGGTTCGCGTCTGATCTCGACGCGATCCCTGAGTCCGAGCGGGACGACGAGTGAGGACGCCGATCAGACTCGGGAGGACTGATTGATGGATCATGACGTCGGAGTGAGCGACGACGGATTGAAGCAGACAACACACCGCTCGCCGCCTACCGGGGCTCTCTCGCATGGCGGGACGAACAGAGGATTTGTTGCCACGGCGGCGGCTCTGGAAGCAGAGGAGGACGCCCGGACGAACAGAGGAATTGTAGGCCGTCGGATTCTGAACGGACGATGGATGGATGGGCGGGCTAATTTGGGAGCAAGGAAATGCGGGTGATCAACTGATGATGATTTTTTTCATGACGATTCTCATGTGATTCGTTGGTGATTTTTTTTTGGCACGTTTTCTCGAGTGAGATGAGATCTCGTTCGTTTGCACATGAAGGAAATGTGAATACTTCAACAAGTTTGGCTCCTGTGTTTTTTTGTGTGCTCACAAACAGCTCCGAGTCCTCTGCAATTGTCAAAACATCGTTGACTGTATTGCAGATGCAGTACAGTTATGCTCAGGCGGTGTAGTGTAGTACAAGGTCAGTCATGCAAGCACTGATGACAAAATCGGATTTGAAAAGAAAAACAAACTTGTTTGTTTATCTCATCGTGATAACGACTTAATGAACAGAGAGACTTTGTGTCATTATCGAGGAGTTGTATATAATTTGTACTATGTACGCCAAGTCAATCATGTTGGTGGTGTCGAAATCACGCTCCCAACGGTCCAAATACATTCTACTACAAACTTGACATTAGTCCTAAAAAAAAAAAGTAAGCTGAGGCTACTGATCCACTTGCACGATCGAGCGCATGCATCCACGTTTTTCCCTTATCGCTCCACAGTATTTTTAAAAAAATCTAGTAGCGTGTACCGTGCAATTTGTAGTGTACTACATCGAGTAATGAAGTGACCGAGTATTCCTCTTTTCTTTTCGGGTAGTTTACTATACTAGAGCAGAGGCCGTGTCGGGCTGAGGAGAGAGCACGTTCATCTTGTGAACTCGGAGGCAAGTGACGATTGATTATTCAGGAATAGTGACGACTGGACTGTTTTTTTTTTCCCCCGAAAGGTGACGACTGGACTGGTGGCTGCCTGCCTGCCGAGAAATGGTGACAAGATCCGGCCTGCTCTGCCCGAGTCGAGTCACGTGTGCCGTGTGTGTGCGTCCTCGAGGCTGGCTGCACAAGCCAAGAAGCCATCGAGCGGAGCGCCGGCTAGCTGTCGCGCGCGGAAGATGAGTGACGACGTCACTTGCTTCCTGTCCCATCATCGTCTCTCGTCCCTCCCCTGTCCCAGGCTGTCAGACAACATCTAACTTTGCTTCAACTCAGTAGAGCCTGTTTGAACAATACGAGTAACAATTTGATAAGCCAACAAAAACACAAGAGGAACAATCTCTTGTACAAATACTTTTGATAAGTTCAAACGAATAGGAGGAGAGACGACTTTAATTCTCTTCTTCGATGATCTTTGCATGGCACTTCTTGATCTTTCGTAGCAGCATACTTCTCTGACCCAAGCCCATTTAGCAGCTTAAATAATGAATACATATGATTATTATTATTTAGTTAATACGTATGTGTGTTGCCTAGGGCCGTCAGGATTGTTACAATATTGATTGGAGCAGTAGAATGTAAAGAGGAACACAATGTAAAGTGAAGCCTTAATCTTTATTAATGAACACTGGTACATATATATATAGTACATGTCCAAAGGGCAGTTTTGCAGGATGTGAGAGGCGCTTGGTAACCGCCATTAGCAGTTACTAATCATCCCTTCATTATCCTTATAATTGATCATTGGAATATTAAGAATATTCTCAACAAGGATCCCAAGCTTTCTTTAGGATTGACATTACAGTGCATCACACTTAGCCTGCCGTCAGGATGCCCGTCAGGCGTCATGGCCGCCTTTGCACAACTTGTTGCCACTTGCAACTTAGTAGTAGGAGTTGTAGTGCTAGTACTGTGCTGGCGAAGATTAGCTGTAGCATTTCCTTGTGGACCCAACTCTATGTTCTAATCTTTGGATTGTTCACCGACCGCAAATAAGATCATCAGTGCTCAGGTGCTGTCCGTGGAAATCAAAGATACGTCCTTTTTGTGGTTGATGCTTGACGAAAGGTCCTTGCCCAATTTGGTAGGACTAGCTTGCTTATTAGTTGTACAGTACAGTATTAGTGAGTAATTAATCAACCTTTTCTTGTCAGTGCTAATATGTTTTGCTTCTGAACTTTGTAACCCATTAATAATATGTTTCAGTAAGTATCATCAGAAGCGAACCAACAACTCGATCTTGAATCATTGAGCTGTCACATTTGCCGAGCCAAGTTGTAGTGCAAGCGAAGGCCAATATATGAACTTGACGTGCATCGATCGATGTTTTCGTTTAGCCAGACTACCGAAGTCGACTGCAATAATGTTGTCACGCACAGGAAAGTGACATATATTTTCAATAATATTCTCACGTACAGGAAGCTCAAGGCTGGCTCTTTTTTTTTTTTGACTGAAATGTTCCAGTGAAGAAATTTTTTTGTCAGTGCAGTCGTGTTTGCCCAAAATGCGGGTGATGAAATCAAATCTACTACCAGCGCCCACATGTGAAAACCACCCAGATGTGAAAGTCACTTCGATGGCTCTGCCTTTTCGCTCTACAGCTGGCCGGTTGGCTACGCATGGCCTTGTTGCACGCACGGTACACGCACGCTCGGTCGACGCGACGGATCGGAGGAGGCACGCACGACAGTCTCTAGCCTGTCGTTAGCTCCGAGAAATCTGCGCAAGCACGTCTCTGTTGGCTGCGATCAGATCCGTGCGTGTCTCTGTCAGCGCCGGCGGAGGCCAAACAACCAAAAAGAGGCCTTTGCTGTTTGCCACTAGAAGCGGCATAGGCTGCGGCGCGCGGCGAACGGACGGTGCAGCACCCGGGATTGTCATGGCGCAGCTGTATATGGCAACGGCCGACGGGCCTCTGCTTCAAGCTCTATGCAATTTGGTTGCTTGGTTGGCCTGGCCCACTGAAATTCCTCGGCACACCGAAGCTGCAGCCTAGTCCATGTTGTATTCGTCGTGTGTCGTGTTCCCCAACTCGTACTAGTACCTGCTGCTATTGGTATGAGTACACTAGGCTGCATGCGAGGCGAGGGCATCTTTTTATCTACTGTATCTATCATCGCTACCAGCAGGAGCTAGGCACCGGCGCATACCGCTCTCTACTCCTACAGCATATAGAAGTATGCTGACCTTGGATCTGCTAGCTGCACGTATGTACTCGTGCTGAATTCATTCTGCTGGCCAAGGAAGCTACTTGGGCCGTTCGATCCATGGAGTATGATGGACGTCGAGGAGGGCAAATGGAATCAGGACACACACGGCGGCCTACGACCATTCCAGGTCCAGGCTCCAGCAGGGAGAGCACTGGTTGATCCCTTTGTCAACGTCAACATCACCGTGCCTGGCCTGGCCACCAGGTGATTGATTGGTGTCTTGTTTTTGTCACTTGCGGCAGCTAGGCCAGCCGGAACTAAAGCTGACTGCTGATGGAGAACCCAAACCAATGCCGCCCTTGAGGTATCAGCACAGCACGTTACATACGGGCATACGTACGGCGGGCGTACGTCCCATGTATGCGAATGTTGTTTTGCACTCCTACTTCTTGTGACTCGCGTCTCCCTCCGATCCGTCTCCATCCCAAATTCTATGCTGTTTAATTATTTTCCCAAACTCCCTTCATCCACGCCGAGCCGGATCGTATAACACGTTGAACCGATGCACTAGTCGGACGGATGGAGCTTTTTTCTCGGAAGCTATAGATCGGCAAGCAATGTCAATAAGCGGATGGCCCTCATGTATGCATTGGTGGCACGATGGACGAGTCAACTTGATGGCCGTCGCAACGCATCGCCCGCCGGTGCAGGCGGATGGATGCCGGGCTACACTACAGGTGTCCTACACTAGTGTAGGACGCGGCGCGGCGAGCAGACCTCGCGCGCTACGTCATCCCCATCTCCTTTCCGTCCATCCGTGTCGGGGGTGTTTAGTTGGTGAAATATTTTGGGTTGCCATTGAAGATTTTTCTGGTTGATTTGGTAATTAGTGGCCCAACCATGGGTTAATCCAGCTTAAAAGATTCGCCTCGCACTTTTCAGCCAAACCGTGCAATTAGTTTTTTTATTTACCTACATTTAATGCTCCAAAAATACGATAAAAGATTCGATGTGACAGGGACTGTAGCACTTTTTTGGTTACTGTGTAGCAACTGAACACCCATGCGCGGCCGTGTCTCTATCTCGGCCGTGGCCCGTGTGCATGCTGTGGCACGAGTCTCGAGTCAACCGGATGGGATGGGTAGGATGCATGGCCGCCAACTTTTCACCTCCCGATCTACTCCTACAGGGTAGTGTGCGGCGCGGCGAACCGACGGCGCAGCATCCATCCCGGTACGCGGCGCAGCTATGGCACACGCGCACCCCGCGGCCGGGTTTGTTGTGCTCTGACCTGTCGGCCGTCCACGGGCCGACAGATCCTATCGGCACACCAAAACCCAGTAGGATGGATTTCGGCTAGCAATTAGAGTACTTGTGAGCAAACTGGAGTACGCGCAAGCTGGTTTGCTCTGCTTCGTGAATAGGCCACCACGCGTGGTAGCGTGCTCTACTTCTCACTCCTGCTAAATCCAGCTGGACGGAAAGGCCGATCTGATCCATGGAGGACGCCTCGTCCTAGCTCGATCACGCCTAGGATCGAGTACTCCTCCTTGTTCCTTCACGCCTCGTCCTCCTCGCTGCAGACAGATAGATCAACCACAACCGCCCGAAGCAGGGTTCAGAATTTAGACCCAGCCTGTACCTGAATGCTAGCTGATACATACACATTCAGAAACCAAATCAATGCCCGTATTAACATGTATTGTATCGCATGCTACATGTATAATATGAAATGGACGCGCCAGCACCACAATGCACCAGACAGGCGTGAAGGAACACATTCAACAATAATTGGGCCGTACCAGATCATGATCATCCATCCTACGGGAATAGGGTGGGAAAATGGTATTCTTCTAATCTTGTCCTTCAGGCTCGCGATTCAGAAGACGGACGGCCGCATCAGGGAACTCAAAAGCTATGTGTTAAGGACAAGCAAGATATCAGCACACCCTACCCGAAAGGTTCCAAAAACATTACTCGACATGAAGGTTCAAATGATTATGTTTTCAGACCATGGTAGGTACCTAGTGTGCCCCCGCTGAAAACTCGTTTCTCTACCCTCTTAATAATTCGTAAAAGGCAAAGATCTCTTTCAGACTTTCAATAACAACAACAACAACAACCAAAAAAAAAAAAAAAAAAAATTGTCAAGTCTGGCTGAGGGCCGATCCAGTCCAGGAACAGAGAAATGGAAATCCGATCACGACTGCCTGCTGTACCTGATTCACCTTTACATAGTCCAGCACAGACAAAGCAGACCCAAATCGGTTCCTCGTCACCTCCGTCGTCTTTACAAGGACGACCCCTCTTGTCAATATCGAGGGCCTCACAGATCTGGCCGGCCTTGTTCCTTGCTCTCCAGCACCCCAGCAGACCGGCATTATCCACAAACAGCCGTGAATGAATACGATACACTACTGTAGTACAGTACAGAAAACCGATGCCAGCATTATTCAGTATTAACATACAGACTGTATACTCCTACAGGTTACAGATCATTTCAGGAACACCAGCGACACAAACACTCATGGTTTCTCTGTGCCGTCAAAGCAACATATCCAGGACCCTTGGGCAGTTGGGCATACAGCCAGCACAAATCATATACCATGGGGCAGCAGAGTAAACTACATGGGGGAAATGGAACCACCAATGATACAGTGGCACTAGTGTACCAGACCTGCCAAATATAAGAGATCGATCACCACAACGACAGTGAGAGAGCACAAGGGTTTTATTTATTTCCATGATACAGCAGAGATCATCTCCACGACACCCATGTTCAGCACCAAACGCAGATGAAACATACTAGAAAGAAAGCTCTCAGCAGTACATCTTACAAAGAACCATTCCGCAGCTAAACTTAGCCACTCCCACAGGGCACACAAGAGCTACATCCTACCACTATTCACACACGCGGATCTCAGCCTAAACCGTACCTTGAGCTCGGCGGCGCCAGGACGGCGTCGAAAGGCACCTCCACTCTTTCCTTCACGACACAGTGCGCCCTGCCGTTCTCGAAAGCACCATCACTTTGCCAGGAGGGCACCGCAGAGGAGCACTCGGCTCTTCTCCGCCGCTCACCTGCTTACCACCACCACCAAACATGCCCGCGATGTCCAGGTTGATGCTGTTCCGCCCAATCACAGGCTCATAGCCAGCAGCCTTCATGATGGATACGGCGCCTACAACCATGACCGCCGCCTTAGCCACCCATCCAATGAAGGCCCGATCCCTCCTCCCCCCCGCTGCGTTTTGAGGTCCCAGTATCCCTGCTGGTCTCCAGCCCATTTGTTCCCTTTACAGTCTTGCGCCCGTTCCGGCCCGAAGTCGAATCCGTTGTGCAAGCGCTTGACTTGGACATGTAACTCAGAGGGTACAGGTCGCCGAGCACGAACGAGTTGGTGACATGGTTCGAGTAAGGAGGCAGGATGAGACCGTCGTCATGCTCTATTTTCTCACCGGCAAAAAGCAGCAGCCTCGTGGATTACATCGCAGTCCTGCCCCTTGTATTCTTTGAGCTTGGTTAGCAGGGATCTCCGGCTTCGGGTCGATCTGGCTCAAGATTGTTTCCCGCTCATATCTTTGTTGGTGCTGGAGGTCCTGGCAGTGCAATTATGTTAAGGTGTTACCAATGCAGTAGATGGTAACTTGGAAACAGTCTCAACACAAACATTTAAGTTATAATATATCCACACAAGCAGTAAGAGGAAACAACACAGTTATCGTTCCTCAATTATCACATCCAGTAGCTGCTCACTGGTGTGACGTCACCAAAAGAAACTCTCACTTTGGTGAAAATAAGCAGCAGGACACAGCAAAGTAAACTGCGTTGTGTTGTAATTTTTTCACATAAACAATTGACTGACAAGCAACACTAGTAATCAGTTTCAAATTTTATGCCCCTTTCTGTATCTTTCCTAAATTTCTGGAAAGAATATGTCATCATAAATAAAATCCTACTAGTGTATTTGTTAAAAAAACAAGAGCTAAAAGGATCCAATTAATACTAGCAAGACTGGGCAGAACCATCGAACCGAAGTTGAATCCTTATTGTTACAGTTTAATACTAGTATAAACGATAGATTTAGTTACAGCATGACAACTGTTATCCCCCGCCAGTAACGCCAGGCAACTTCCTTGCCACAATATAAAAATGCAAGCTCATGCTCAATGCAAATTAGAGCAAATTTCACAGTTGGATACAAACTAGAATGGAAATGTTCAGTTGACTGCATAACAAGTCCTATCTGCTACTAGTAATGGCAGGAAATTTCCCTTGCCACCCACCAAAAAAAAAGAACACACAAGCTCATGAACTGGAGCAAACTGAAACATACTATAAGCCAGCACACGGTTAGTCCATTAATGCCCTGCACCTACATTTGGTATGTTGTTATCCTTGTTCGAGATAGCATGATGACACAGGGGGAAAACAGGGGCAATATGCCGCCACTATGCCTTGTTTCGGTAGCATTAATTCAGGATTAAAACAGATTAGTTTCCAAATCCAAACAGAAGATAAGGCACACTACCAAATCAGCCACGAGTTACCATAAAAATCCGCCAAGCGCGGAAGAAAGCAAGGACTGACCAACTGGGTGATTAATCAAATCAATCCACACACACGCCACACAGACCTGCAGGGCGGCGAGCTGCCGCTCGAGCGACTCGAGCGCGTCGCTGATGCCGACCAGGCTCTCCACCTCGGGCTCCTCCTCCTCCTCCTCGGCTCCCTCCTCGCCATCCCCTCCACGCCCAGCGGCCGCTTCACCGCCTCCCCGTCATCCCGCCGAGGACACGGCGCCCCCGCCCCCGCCGCCGCCGCGGCGGCGGCGCAGGCGGATATCCTGGTGCGGAGGTCCGAGGCGCGGGCCAGGACGAGGCCAATCTCCTCCCCTCCATTTCCGCCGCCACCGCCACAACCACAACCGTCGGTGGGGTTGGTAAAACAAAACCCTAGCAAAACCCCCAGGCTCGCTGTGGTGGAGGTGGACTGGTCGGTGGGTGGTCTGCGCCGCCTTCGTCGCGGGGTCGGTCGCCTCGCCGGCTGTTGGTGGCTGTGGAGACGCCGAGGTCGAGGCGTATCCGATCCCAGTGGGGCCCGCTGCCAGCGTGTGCGCACTTTGCGTTGTATGATGGGCTTGGGCTTGTTAATCTTGTTAGGTGAATTGGGCTGGCCTACTTACGGAAAGTTGAGGTGGGCTCGACCTCACGGAGGCGTTCTCTGGGCTTGGTCACGTTAATCTTGTTAGGGACATTGGGCTGCCCCACTTCTAGGGAAGAGTCATGGGCGCGTAAGGATGTTGCCTTTGTTTTTAGGTTGGAAAAAGTCCACATTCCCTCCCCAATTATCACAGAGTTTCATTTTTCCTCCCTCAACTCCAAAACCCGACAAATCACCTCCCCCAACTTTTCAAACCATGCATTTTTCCTCCCTCGAGCGGTTTTGAAGGCGGTTTTGCTACAGTAACCGTGGGTTGCTACAGTGCCAGCACGTTTGTGTTTTTTTTAAAAAAAATCCAATTGAATCTTTGAAAAATCATAGTAAATCATAGAAAAATCTGGTTTTGTTGGACTCACATGAGTAGATCTACACAGTGAATATATAATATGATATGCTTTAGTATAAAGTTTTTGCTACTTAAAAATTTTGTCTTTTTCTTTTTATTTTTTTTGGTGAATCTTGAAAAATCATAGCAAATCACAAAAAAAATCATAAAATAGAAAATTAAATTTTGTTAGACTCTACATGAGTAGATCTACACAGTGAATATTTAATATGATATGCTTTAGTACAAAGTTCTATAAGGTGAATATATAATTAATTAAAATAATTCGTAGTTTCAGCTTTCTATAATTATTTTGTCGAACTAAAGTATACCATATTGTATATTCACTGTGTAGATCTACTCACGTGGAGTCCAACAAAACCGGATTTTTTATTTTATGATTTTTCTATGATTTACTATGATTTTTCAAAGATTCAACCGGATTTTTTTTTTTTTTAAAAAGGACAAACGTGATGGAACTGTAGCAACCTACGGTTACTGTAGCAAACCCGCGGTTACTGTAGCAAACCGCCCTAAAAACCGCTCGAGGGAGGAAAAATGCATGGTTTGAAAAGTTGGGGAGGTGGTTTTGTCCTGGGTTTTAGAGTTGAGGGAGGAAAAGTGAACTTCTCGTGATAGTTGGGGAGGGAATGTGGACTTTTTCCTTTTAGGTTCCTTTTCTTGGCAATTCATTTTTTTACTTGGGACTTTGGAGTAATTTAGTGGTGAATGAATATAAAGCGTTTTTTTACTTCTCAGCTTCTATTTATGTAAATGAAGGAATGATATTTGTCTAATCTTCTTTTTTTTCTCAATCACGTAAAAGATTTGTGCGTTTTTGTATTAAGGAGATAAGGTACACGGGTGCCAATTCCATTTGCAATCGGCTTAGGGCGACCTTATAAGAGCATCTCCAACAGTTTTGGTATTTTTGATTTGGTATTTGACTTGTTTGCCAACTCTACATTCCAAATGCCAAACAAAAAAAAAGGCTTCCTCCAACATTTTTGCTATATTTGGTTTGGCATATGGGAAAAGTGAGGCCGGGAGGGAGCGGTTGTTGGTCCCTCGTCGGATCCCGTTCGCAGTCGCCACGCGCCGAAAGCATGCAAGAGACGCACGCAAGAAATGCCAAAGCTCCCAAGTTTGGTAAAAAAATGCCAAAGGAGGACATGATTTCGCTTAAACTCACTAAAATGCAAAAGCAGATTTGCAAAACTGTTGAAGCATTGTTTTCTGACTTTTGGTAAAAAATGCAAAATGCCAAACCCATATACAACACTGTTGGAGATGCTCTAAGACAACCAGCTCCCTGCACCCATTGCTCTGCCTGATACTTACCCCGTCATCAGCACCCACATTTGTCTAATCATCGTTAGAATCGTGGACGTCTCCCTGTCTTTTCGAGTGTCTCAGTCGCAGCATGAGGCCAGGAGACAGCGCTCAGCAGTAGAGGTTGGCTTTCCACCACCTCTGTCTTGCTTCTGCAGAACAAATCAAATGACCTGCACTCAAAAGCCCCAAAAATAACTAGCTCTAAAAAAAGTAGCTCTTAAAAAGTCCGTGCCTACTTCCTTTGCAACATGCTGGGTCTGGGCACAAAAAACTGTATGTCATTGATATAATGCTCTTCAAAGCCCACACATGCCCCATACTAATGGGCAATGTCTTGTAAATTAGATAGTAGGGTGAGTTCTCCCATTGCAAATTCAGTCGCGACTCGCAAGTTAGCAACCCCAAGTCCCCAACTATGTCTGGGCTTTCAGTCGCAACTCGCAAGTTAGCAACCCCAAGTCCCCAACTATGTCTGGGCTTTCAGAAAAGTAGTAGGAACAGCATCTTCTCAGGAACAGCAACAGAAAGAAATATTTCTCATTAATTATGCTATTACCATAACGGTATGCCACTGCCTCCAAGCCACGTTCATCAGAATACACGGACCATATGTATAAACCTCGTATCAGGCTTCCTGGCTCCACCACATAATACTGGACAGTTTTGCCTTCGAGGAGATGCCTGACGATAGGGTTGCAAAAGGTGTAGTGATGAAGTGAACACCCACTGCACATCCCCTCACAAACCTGCCGGCACAATCTGCATACCATTCAAATCTTCGAACATCATCGGTATTCAGGCGAGCTGAAGTTGCCTTGAACAGGTTCAAGGACATGTTAGCGCAAAGGTCCATCTCTTGCAGTCTTGCGCTTGATTGTGCTTGTCGACCAGTTCCATTTGCCTCGACCATTTGCCTCGAAAGGGCAGCTCATGGGCCCTTTCGAGCGCAAACTCCAGCTCGCTGACTGCCATCTGGAGCATCTCCATCAAGTGTCGCTGGGATGCCTTCTCACGCCTGCTCAACCCAAAGGAGACGCCTCTGCTCACGGTCTCCTGAACATGTGCTGGACACACCATCTCCGCCATGCAGTCGATGAGGGGATTCGACCAACCTGCTGATGAATGCATGCGTCGTGGGTTAGATAGTTCAATTTTTTACTCCCACAAGCAGTACTAAATAAATGTTAATCCTCACCTTATATAGCACTGGTCCTCTAGATCCTGAAGTTGGCACCAACAGATGCAATGGAGGAGAGAGCGAGCGATATATCAGCAACAGATCACACAAGAGGAAGATGTGCACACTAGAGCAAACCTGCCTTAGTAAATGTTAATTTTTTTTTATTACAATGTTTTGGCCGCAAGCAACAATCCACCTCATGGATATACTGTACAAGCCAAGCATGTTTGCTTCTGTCTTTTTCACTGTTGGGCTGACTCGGCTGTCCAGCCAATGACTTGCATGGAGTCGCTGGAACGCTCAAGGCAATGCAGAGGCAGCTTCCCTCGCCGTGTGCTAACCTAGCTAGCTTCCACCGCTGGGACGACTAATCCTCTAAACGCACAACAACGATGCCTTTGAGACCTTCAACGGGCAAATAACTTGCCTTGGTGGAGATCCTAGCACCATGACCTGCGGGAGGCGAGGTGACTGGGAACTTATCAGTAGACTAGAGGTTGAAATTTCGTAGGCTTATAGCATGTGTGATAATTTCCTTGTGTTTAGAAGTTGTCCATTATATTTTGCTCTTCAGTTACTATATTTATTGCCTCCCGTTCTACTTGTCTGAGTTTTAGATTCTAGATTAGCTTAGGCTAGCTGCTTGCATTGGATCGGCTCTAGGTTAGAAAATTTTAGTTTCAAGCCATACTAGATCTAGTTTATGGTTTTCTAGTGGTAGTTCTATTTAAGCCATAGGTTTCAGGTTGTTATTAGGCACCCCGTTTACTCCCATATCTTGGGTGCTCACAGGGACCTTTCAGTGCATTAAAAGGTTCATGTCAGCACTAAGTGGCAAAACCTGATGATAAAGGATGAAATAATTCTTTTAAATGATATAAAATAAAAATATAGACAGTGGCAATTGAGAGATTATGGTCTCGGGAATTATGATTGATGATGGCAGATACCATGAGAGATTTAGGTCTCGGAAATTATGATTGATTGATGGCAGAAGAATACAGGTACATATGTATAGGCAAGGATCATTAGGTTTATAGCAACACCCGATCCTACGGTTATCCTTGCCTAATCCTCACCATCTATCCTAATCAACAGGCAGCCCAGCCATATGGGCTTAGGGGGCTTATATACTCTAACAACAATAGTCACCCTTCTTCCTCGACCTATTTGACCAAAGGAAAACTTTGACAGTAACACTGTGTTGAGCAGGATAGAAGAGGTGCCTGAACTAAAAATGCATTTGATCCACAAAATCCATCTTGAAACGCCGTTTTCTTCAAAATGTTGAGGATGATGTCATGTTTGACTGTTTTGAAGGCTAATATCTTGCACACCAAAGACTAAGTGACTAGTTTCATTCTGAAACATAAGCGCTGATATCATAGTGGATGGCATATCACAAACTGATTTTCATTTAGCCATAGAATGACGAGTAATATCATGAGCTAGTTGAGTACCCATGTCCATGTTGTTCCACATAATGGACTACCCATATTTCTCTTTTTATACCTTCTCTGTCGGTGTCTAGCTTTTCCACCCTAAACATCGCACCACCATGTTTGGAGTAGTAACCAATTTCATATTTCATCAGCTCGGCTGACATAAGAAACAACTGATTGCATCTGATTTCAGATTCGTGGCCACTTGTTTTATGCTGGCATGTTTGTACTCTTTAGTATTTCCCATTGTTTTTATTGCATAACTATCTTGCAGTTGCAGTCTGTCATCCCCACAATGAGGCATGAAGCCAGCTGTTACTGCAACCAGATTTCTGTGGGTACTTATATGGTAGGTAGGCTCTAGTGCTGAAATGTAGCAATGAAAACCCAAAAAATTAACTTGCTCTGAGAATATGTCTGATAACTTCGATGAGGTGCTGTTGTCGTCAGCACAAAGTTTGCCATGCCTATATGGTTTGCAGCATGCTGGATCTGGGCGACAATGTTGGGTCTGTTTGAGACACTCTCGAATGTTACTACCAACCCAAGGAGGCACATAATGTTGGGCAGTGTCCTGCAAATTACTAGGCAGTAGGGTGAGTTCTCTCATGGCAAATTCAGCAGGAAGCTGGAATTGAGATGTCAAATATTGCAAGCCTTTAGTAGCAATCTGAACTATGTCTATGCTTTCCGATAGTCGAGGAGCAACAACAGATAAAAACATTTCTCTGGCATTGTGCCATCCTCATAACTGTATTTTAGCACTGCCTCTACACCACGCTCTTCAGAAAATGTGGGCCGTATGTAGAAACTTCTTACTTGGTTTCCTTGCTCCAGTTTGTATTTTTTGAGAGTCTTTCCTTCAAGAAGATGCCTAACAATAGGGTTGCAGAAGGAGTAGTGGTGGAGCCGAGCAGCCAGATTCCACGCCCCTTAAAAACTTGCCAGCACAATCTGCAAACCATTCAAATCTTCGAACATCATCGGTGTTCAGGACAGCAGAAGTTGCCCTGAACAGGCTGTTGGAGCCAATAACCCATCGCTTGCGCTTTACTCCTTGGCGCTATTTGTTCTTGGGCTGCTGGCACTGCCTGCTGCTTGTGCTTGTCGAGCTGCTCCATGGCCTGGATGTAGGCACGCTTGATCGACTTCCTGCGTTGAAGCAGGGAGACATCTGTGATCGGCAGCTTTGCAGACCTCTCAAGGGAAAGCTCTAGTTCGTTGGCTGCCATCTGGAGCCTCTCCATCAAGTGCCCTTGGGACGCCTGCTCCTCGCGCCTGCTCAACCCAAAGGAGACGACTCTACTGATGGCCTCCTGAACGAGGGAAGACCACACTATCTTCGCCATCACAGGCAGCTACTGATGGACTCCACTGAGGATCGTACCAGAAGAGACAAATAATAGAAGCAACTTTAACTTGACAGACAAATTATCTAGAGTAATCTATATGGTGTGCAAGGGTAGTCCTTACCTTAATTTTCCCTAGATTGCTACAGCCACGTGTGTGTAGCACCAATTGCACGCCAGTGATGATAGCCTGGCTATTGAAGGAATCAAGGGGCTAGGAAAGGATAAGGTGAGGGTCAAGAACAGATCAGTGAAGGTGTAATGGAAACAATCGACAACCGAGCTTTATAGTAGTATAAGACGATGTAGCGGGTCCATCGCTTTGAGCTTCGTGTCAATAAGTTGAAATGGAGTGGCTCCATTGTGTGATCAGGAATAAATATGGAAATCACAGGGAAATGCAGAGCAGAAGATGGTTCCGATTCTAGAAGAATGGAACCAAAGAGGAAGTTGCAGTATAATTCTGAAAGCTATGATTTGTAAAGCTTGTGTGGTTGCAAGCCACTTGGATGTTGCTGTTGGATTTTTCATTCTTTTTCCAATATCACATTCACATTCACGGGCACTTCAAATACTTTCTTAGTCCTCCTCCCCTGCCTAACCTCACTTCATATCAAGACAAGTGGGGTACTGTTCACCTTTGGGTACTGTTAACACGGCTGTAAATGGTATATGGGCAACTTACACCAACTCACCAATGACTTGCATGGAGTCGCTGGAACGTTCAAGGAAATGCAGAGGCAGCTTCCCCCACCGTGTGCCTACATATCAAGGTTGCCAAGGCAAATGATCAAGCACAAGTTCAGGCCCGTCGCTTAGCATGGCCTATATGGTCGACGGAACAGGGCCCCCAAATATTTGGGGCCCCCAACTTACAATGTACATGTACTGAAGAAGAAGGCCCGCACAGCCCAAAACAAAGAAAAGAGAGCAGCCCAACTCGCCGAAGGCAGCAGCATCTATCATGGTCGCTTCCGCGACGCGGGTTCCGCGGCAGGTGATCGAATTAATTCTTTTTGGCTTACACTGGAAGCCACGCCGCCGCCCTCTCCTGTTTCCAGTCCAAATCGCCGTCTGCCCCCAAATCGCACAACTCAATCCTGAATCCAACTACAGAATCGCCGACGGCCGACCTCGACGACGGGAGACCATCGGCCCTGCCCCAAATCGCGTGAAGCACAACAACGTTTGTGGCCTGAGTGCCTCTCGCGTGACAGGCCTGCGCGTGAACGCCTCAAGCAAGCAAGCAGGCATGTCTTTCCTTTTTTTAATCTTGCATCCGCAGCGGCACTCCATGTGCATTTCATTTTTTAATCTTTCTAAGTGCTAGTAGTAGTACTATATGTTTTTGCTCCTAGCTAAGCGCATATTTCTTTGTCAAGCAGGTCCAGGCCTCAATCCTCATTGATTGATTTCATGTCTTCTAGAAATAGAAAGTATGATTCTGGTTGTGAAAAGCGTAAGAAAAAACAAAGACTAGAAGCAGCAGCTGAATCTCAAAGGGGTGCTCTTGATAGATTTGTGCAGATAGAGCCTCGAATTAATTCAGAAAATCAAACTCCAGAAGCTAATAATGCTGATGAGATTGAGAGGCAGGGTGACGATGCTAACATTGGAGTGCAAGTTGAGGTTCAGGTCGCAGAAATTGTTCAAGGAGATGATGCTAATATTGCCGAAGAAGTTGGTGGCCATGCCGATGAGGTCGAGACTTCTTTTGAACCTGGTATATTTGATCCGAGAATGTGGGATGCACTTGACTCTAAAATGATTGATGTTTTGGTGCAAAAGGGTCCTAAAAAGAGACTTATCCATTTTGAAGGGTCCTAAAAACAATTTATCTAGGAGATTTTGTGCTACATCATACACTAGAGTTCTCTCAAATGGAGAAAAATGTGACAGAGAATGGCTTGTGTACAGCAAAGAACTTGACAAAGTGTTCTGTTTCTGTTGCAAATTATTGAAAGGGGCCTGGGATAGGCCAGCTAGCAAATGAGGGTTTCAACGATTGGCATCATCTTAGCACTAGGCTTAAAGAGCATGAAGGTGGTGCTGAACATCTTATGAATATGGCTACTTGGTATGACTTGCGCCTCAGACTGCAAAAAGAATGAAACCATTGATAAAGTTGCTCTACGAGAACTTGAAAAGGAGAGGGACCATTGGAGAAAAGTGTTGTTCAGACTTTTCCTGATAGTTAAATTTCTTGCAGAACATAATCTAGCATTTTCGTGGCACCAATTGCAAGTTGAACCAGGATAATAACGGAAATTTCTTGGGACTGATTGAAATGTTAGCTGAATTTGATCCAATTATGCAGCAGCATGTTCAACGCATCACTAATGATGAAATTCATGTTCATTATCTTGGCCCTAGTATCCAGAATGAGTTAATAAGTTTGCTTGCAACCGCAATCAGGTCTGAAATCATAAGGAAGGTAAAAGAAGTTTAAGTACTTTTCTGTCTTACTTGATTGTACTCCTGATGCGAGCCACCAAGAACAAATGTCTTTGATTATAAGGTATGTTGATGCATCATCAGGTTCCGTTGAAGAATCTTTTTGGGATTTTTGGATGTGAATGATACAACTGGCCAAGGATTGTTTGATGTGTTAAAAGATGAATTGAAGAATTTAGACCTTGACATAGATAATGTGAGAGGGCAGGGATATGATAATGGGGCAAATATGAAAGGACAACATAAAAGGAGTACAAAAGAAACTTTTGGAAATAAATCCTAGAGCTTTTTATTCAGCTTGTGGTTGCCATAGTCTGAATTTAACTCTATGTGACATGGCAAAGTCTTGTGAGAAAGCAAAAAAACTTTTTGGAGTTATACAACGTATCTATCAAACTTTTGCAAAGTCTACTAAGAAATGGCAGATTCTCAAAGATAACATATCAGGTTACACTCTCAAGTCATTGTCATCTACTCGTTGGGGAGAGTCGTGTTGATAGTGTGAAGGCTATAAGGTTTCAGTTTCTGGAAATAAGGAAGCTTTACTAGAAGTGGCTGAAAGTGACAATGATCCATTGACAAGTAGTGAAGCTAAATCTTTGGCAGAGAACTAACTCAGTGACTTTGAGTTTTTGCTGGCAATAATCATATGGTATGAAATATTATCTCGTTGTTAATCTAGTTAGCAAGCAACTTCAAGCAAAGGATATGGTTATTGATATTGCAATTGAACGAGTTCGGGGACTGATTTCTTTTTCACTAAGTACAGAGAAATTGGCTTTTCACAAGCTATGGAGGCTGCAACAGAAATTGCACTTGAGATGGATATTGATCCGTTGTTCGCACTAAGCGCGAAAATCAAAAGAAAAAGACAATTCGATGAGACCGCTGATGATGAATCTATTGCCTCACAATCTGCACAAGAATCATTCAGAGTGAATTATTTTATTGCTGTTGTTGATCAAGCTATAGCTTCACTTATTAGGAGATTTGAACAATACCGTGGGTATCAAAATACTTTTTGGTTTCTTGTTTACTTCAGATAAGTTAAACTCCTTGGATGATAAGAGTTTACTTTCTTCTCGCTCTTAATCTTGAGGCTGCACTTAAAAATGGAGAACATTCGTGATATTGATGGAAAAGAATTGTTTGTGGAGTTGAAGCTCATCCGAGAGTTTATTAAGGAATCTATGGGCCCTCTTGATATTTTGAAGTATTTGAAACAACTTTGATGCTTTCCTAATGCTATTATTGCATATCGGATTTTGTTAACAATTCCCGTGAACTGTTGCATCTCAGGAAAGGAGCTTTTCTAAACTTAAGTTGGTGAAATCTTATTTGCGTTCTACCATGACACAAGAAAGACTCAATGGATTGGCGACAATAGCACTTGAAAGTGATGTCTTGGAGCGGATTAAGTACGAAGATATAATTGAAGATTTCACCTCAAGAAATACTAGAAGGATTCTACTTTTCAATAGAACATAAGGTCGGTTTATTTATCCAGTGCTACTTTTACACTTTTCGCATTAGTATTTGATACATTTCTAAATATTGTGAAAAAAGGTTTGTATGGAAGTTATATAGTTAATTACTACTGTATTTTGGCTATTTGAATTTTAGACTTTAGGGCCCCATTTCACATTTTGCAATCGGGCCTCGATACTTAGAGACGGCCCTGAGTTCACAAGGACTTAGCCCCACTCCTTTACAATCTGACTTGCATGTGTTATCTATGAATTACTGCCTGGTGTCCACCACTCTGCCGGCCGGGTAGCTAGGTTGCTACAAGCCTCTACAACCACAAGTTCACCAAGGAGCTAGAGCTGGAGGTAGCCAGCTGCACTATTGCACATTCTGAAATCTTGCAATGACTTGCAATTCTTTGGTCTAAGTCGCCGCCTCACAATTTACAAATCTTTGGTCCAAGACATGCATGCCGGAGCTGGCAGCTTGACTCCAACTCTGCTACAAAGTTTTCAGCCCAGTCTGCATACCTCTCAATTGTTTTGGCAACAGAGGAACTCAACCGCTCCTTGCTCAAGCCAAGAAGAGGAGAGATGGACAGACTTGCAGCTGCATTAGCAATTCGTCGAAGGTAGGAGGAACTTTTTACCACCACTTGCTCGCCGCCCACTTGAAGCCCATCTGGCTGATATTGGGGACTGTACTTGTTGAGCAGTTCCATCCCTCCATGTGGACTCGCTTGAGAACCTTCTATCTACGTAGCAAGGAGACCTGTGACGACCAAGCTTTATATACTGTAGTAAAAATACAGTGGACATAGCCTGCCCAGTGCCCAGTCTGGAGAAAAATGTATGAATGGGCGATCCTGCTCTGACATGTAATCTAGAACAGACCACGAAATGTCAGGGAAATTTTCCGTAGAGGATGGTTCCGTTCCAAGTAGAATGTCACAGGGAATTAATGTCAGTATTAATGTAAGTGTAACCTTTACCTTAAGGGTCCAACTAATACTAGCAAGACTGGGCAGAACCACAGAACCGAGTTGAATGCGTGAATGTCACAGTTTAATACTAGTGAACGATAGATTTAGTTGCAGCATGACAACTGTTATCCCCTGCCAGTAACAGCAGGCAATTTCCTTGCCACAAAATAAGTGCAAGCCCATGCTCAATGCAAATTAGAGCAATTTTAACAGTTGAATACAATCTAGGGATGGAAATGTTTATTTCACAGCATAACAACTCCTATCTGCTACTAGAAAGCAAACTGAAACATCCTATGAGCCAGCACACGGTTAGTCCAGTAATGCCCTGCACCTACATTTGGTATGTCCCCATCCTTGTTCGAGATAGCATGCTAACACAGGGGAAAAAAAGGGGGCAATATGCCAGCCACTATGCCTTTTTTTTTTGCGAAGGTAGCATTAATTCAGGATGAAAAGAGATTAATTCCCAAATCCAAACAGAAGATAAGGCACTACCAAATCAGACACGAGTAGGCATAAAAATCTGCCCAAGCGCAGAAGAAAGCAAGGACTGACTGGGTGGATTAATCACAGACCTGCAGGGGCGGCGAGCTACCGCTCGAGCGACTCGAGCGCGTCGCTGATGCCGACCAGGCTCTGCACCTCTTCGGGATCCTCCTCGTCATCCCCGCCGCGCCCAGCCTCTTCACCGCCTCCACTTCATCTTGCCGCGGACACGGCGACCCCGCCCCCGCGCGGCCCGCGGCGGCGGCGCAGGCGGATATCCTGGTGCGGAGGTCCGAGGCGCGGGCGAGCACGAGGCCAATCCCTCCCTCATCCATTTCCGCCACCGCGAAACAAAACCCTAGCAAAAACCCCGGGGCGCGGCAGCGGCCGGGCCGCGTGCGCCGCCTTCGTCGCCGGCTGATTCGTGGCTCTGGAGGGAGACGCCGAGGTCGAGGCGAATCCGCTGCCGGTGGGGCCCGGCGTCAGCGTGTGCTGTGCACTTTGCGTTGTATGGGCTTGGGCTTGGGCTTGATAATCTTGTGGGAAATTGGGCTGGCCTACTTACGGAAAGTCGAGGTGGGCTCTTTTGCACGGAGGCTCAATGCTGCCTTTCTTTTCATTTTTTCCCTCGTTTTGTAGGGAACTGTGGAATGCAATTAGTTTTTTTTTTTTAACACAACTGTGGAATGCAATTAGTTAGTTATATGAGTTTTTTCATTCCAAAAAATATGTGAATGTTGTTTGGGTTCGTTTGTTTGAGTTTCACTCCTTGATTCATAGCTCCAGCTACTTGATTATCTCATAAAGTTATTTCTGCTGTGGAGAAGTGACGAGTAGTAATTCTGGTAGGGATTCAATATGGAGCACCGAGGAGTGGGTTTTTAGTATGCTTCTTGTCCATTACTTACTCCATGCATTCCAAACTATAAGATTTTTAATACTCCCTTCGATGGTATTAGAAGTCGTTTAGGACAAGCAGCGACACGGTCTCCAAAACACAACTTTGACCTCTTATTATTATAAAAATATTTATGGAGATGTAATATATGTATACTTTTATCAAAGTATTTTTTAAGACAAATCTACTCATATAGTTTTTACATTTACAAACTCAACAACTTAAAAGTTATTGATGATTTATATTCCCGATGTTTGATCCAAACCTTTTCCAAAACGACTTCTAATACCATCCCTGAGGAGTTTGTTTTTAATATGCTTCTTCTCCATTACATCACTTTTGCTATGTATTTAGACATGCACTATAACGTAAGTGCCTAGCAAAAAGTTATAAATCTAGAAATTGCCAAAACATGATATAATTTGGAATTGAGCACAACAATTGTGACTTTTCTCTATTCCAAAGCGTAGGCGGAGCTAGGGGGCTGGTAGGGGCCATGCCGCCCCCACCCCAAGATTTCCAAGCAAATTTCGGGAGGAGGCTTAAGTCAGCGTGGCGCACAGAGGTCCACCACACTCAGCTTCTCAATTTGAGTAGCTCGTCGGGCGCAGACGAGAGCAGCGAAGCTTGATCAATCGCTCACCACGGCGAAGGCACAACCGCACAAGAGATCTCCAACGCCAGATTGGGAACCGGAGAGAAGGAATAGGGATATCCACGACGAGCCAGATCAAGGAAGAGAAGAGAAAGGGGAGGTTCGTTTGCTGAAGGAAGCCCTCAACTCCTCGCGGAGAGAGAGACGCCTCTCGGATAGGAGGAGGACACAATCAAACAGAGAGGGACGACTCTCGCACAAGAGGGGAGAAGGAGGGGTGACGCGAAAATCTTGAAGATATCGCATGCTGTGTGTGGGAGGAGCACGACGAGTCAGTAGTTGGCGAGGCAAAGAGAGCGGGAACGTCGGCCCAATGTTGGCGACGAGCTGCGGGCGACGCCGAAAGTGAGCACGCAGGTAAACTCCCGCTTGACAATTTCTATTTCACACCTCCCGTCCGCCAATGCCCCGCCCGGCCGGCCGACATTCCGCAAGTAGCTACTCGCCACAAAGGTGGCGGAGCCGGGGGCCGATAGGGGCCATACCCCCCACACACACACACAAAGATTTCCAAGCAAAATTTTTAATAATTTTTATATAAATGTAGTAGTGAAGTTTGTCTAATCGTCGTTAGGATCGTGAACTTCTATAAATAAAT